>CAICTM010002691.1:0-12418 GCA_903772945.1 Seminavis robusta | reverse complement strand
ATCCTTTGATGATGATCTCTCTCGTCGATTAGTTTTCATAGCTTTCTAATCTCTCTCATAACTTTCATTCTCT
This sequence comes from Seminavis robusta, assembly GCA_903772945.1. Classification (NCBI taxonomy): domain Eukaryota; phylum Bacillariophyta; class Bacillariophyceae; order Naviculales; family Naviculaceae; genus Seminavis; species Seminavis robusta. Next base: position 12,345 of record CAICTM010002691.1, on the reverse strand, counting down.
CAAACTCAAAACACTCGAAAGATCTTTACACTAGCTTTTAGCGTAGTGCAGTGGAATTGTGGATTCCTTGGCCGGATAATGGATTCTGACACAGCTTCTGCCAGTGCTAGCATAGCCAGTGGTGCTCCTTTGGTTTTGTGCTTTTCGACAAAGGCATTATCCTTCACAAGAGTGGTGACCTTTTGACAAAGAGCTATTGGAGAGGTGTTGGTTCTGGATGTCTTCTGTTGTCGGCTCTGATTTGGTTTGGCTGTGTTTGTTCTAGCAGCAAAGAAGGCATCTCCATTCTCCTTTGTTGAGTGCTTCCAGCTTCCTCTCTCATTCAGTGGAAGAGGAGCACTGAAATGCCTTGTGAGTCTTCTGCTCTCTCTGATGGTTTCCATTGTCAGCTCATTCAAACCTCCTCTTCCTCTTGATACTGTATTCTTAATACAGAGAACGTGGTGTGATCTTTTTGGGACTCTGAGACCAAGATGTCTGGCCTTACAGATGATACACTTCTTGAGTGGATCAAAGACTTCTGCTACCTCTCCTCCCAGTGTTGTTTGGGGTCCTTCTTCTCTGGCTCTCTTGGATCTGTTGTTGTTGTTGTGGTTGGAGGCGAGTTGATATGCTCTCTTCTGTTGCGAGTTCCTCTGTTGACTTTGGCAGCCCATTCCTCCATTTGTGGCTGTTGTTGTTGTTGGTGGTGTTGGTGTTGGTGTCTCCATGTTGCTGCTGCTGCTGCCGCTTGCTTTTTGGCAGAGATAATGACTGGTGTCGAGCGGCCGGAGATAATGACTAGTGTCGAGCGGCCGGTTGCGCCATTGTCGACGGAATCCTTGTTTCGCGGAAACAGAAACACGAAAATGGTGACTAGGTAGCACAGTTTCCCTGTAAATACTTATAAATGGTACGTTAACTTATGCTGACGTATTTGCTGATGTATTAGCTTGATTAGCCAATCAGATTTCTGCCTTTCACCGCTTTCACCCTCCATTTCGATCTTATGATCCTCCTGTTTGCTCCACAATCCACATGCAGGCGAACCCTTCACTTTGGCGCATCATAACAAACTTACTTACTTGTCATGTCGTCTTCTTCTACTACTGAGGAGCCTGTATCGAAGCGGCAGAGACTACAGGATGCTGCCTCTGCCATCTTGCTACTAGATCGGAAAGATCTTTGGATTGGAAGGATCTTTCTGCAGAATTCACGTAACAGATCCTTCCCTTTGTGGGCATGGGCCAGTATGCCTTTGTGGGTGGTGTCAACAAACAACTGAATCAGCTGTACACGGAGTATGGTGCTGCCGTCAAGGATCCTCCACTGGTGATGAAATCTAGTGAACACGAACGCGCATGGGACGGATTTGCAGCGACAAGCACTGACACGTTCTATGGCAGCACCTTTTGTAATCTGAAACTTGCTAAATACTGGCTTGATGATACATCCGGCAAGAACCACATGCGGACAGGTGATGCATTCCGGGTTATTGCCAAAGTTGGAAATCTAACAGTTCTGCAATGGGCCCTTGAACACAAGTTGTTTCCGTGGAGTAAACTATTTGAAGGTGCATGCAGTGATGCTGCTGCTCATGGTCATCTTGACATCCTCAAGTGGGCTCGTGAGAAGGAATGTGAATGGAAATCAACTACTTGTTTTTGTGCAGCTCGACATGGTCATCTAGACATTCTCAAATGGGCGCATGAGAATGGTTGCCCTTGGGACCATTGGACATGCAGTGCTGCAGCATCATCGGGGCACTTGGACATTCTCAAGTGGGCACGTGAGAATGGTTGTCCATGGAATGCCGACACATGCACTGAAGCTGCAAAGAGTGGGCATCTCCAAGTACTGAAGTGGGCACGTGCCAATGGATGCCCTTGGGACGAGAAAACCTGCAGGAACGCTGCTGAAAGTGGTCATTTAGAATTGCTGAAATGGGCAAACGAGAATGGCTGCCCATGGGACGAAACTACATGCTGTGCTGCTGCTCTAGATGGTCACGGATGGGATGCATGCACAAGCTGTGGTCACACTGCTGAAACTGATCATTTAGTTGTTCTCAAATGGGCTCGAGAGAATGGATGCCCATGGAATGAATTTACATGCAGTTTTGCTGCTACAGGTGGTCGATTGGATATTCTAAAATGGGCTCGAGAGAATGGATGTCTCTGGGATGCCGAAACATGCTCAGCTGCGGCTGAAGGAGGACATTTGGAATTGCTGAAATGGGCTCGTGCCAATGGATGCCCTTGGGACGAGACAACCTGCATGAAAGCTGCTGAAGGAGGACATTTTGAATTGCTGAAATGGGCTCGAGAGAATGGATGTCCCTGGGATGCCGATACATGCTCAGCTGCGGCTGAAGGAGGACATTTGGAGATTCTGCAGTGGGCTCGTGAAAACGGCTGCCCAGAAGAGGGCCAAGAGGACGAAGAGTGGTGATTCCGAGGCAGAAGAAGAGGATCAAGGATTGATTGCCAGGCTAGACCACCGGTGCTCAAGGGTTTCCCAGTTGGTTGCGTCTGCTGTCAGCCGCTGGCTAGCTAGCTATCCGTGGAGCGGTAGTGCATTGCTATTCTATGACTGCTAGGGCAAATACTTTTGTAGTTGAAAAGATAGGTTCTGTTCTAAATGTTTTAGAGTCGCAAATGTCTGTCTGTAGAGAAGCAGGAAGGAGGCAAGGAGGTCGTTTTGCTTGTTGCATTTAGCAGGACTGCTTTTTTGGCTTACAACGTTTTGGTGTACTAGCTAGCTAGCATTATCCACATTTCACCTGCCCTACCCCCAGTTATGGTACTAAGAGACTGGCTCAGCAACAGCCGCGTGTGTCCGCAACACCAAGCCACCGGATCCAGCTATGAGTTGAAAATTAATTGATTGTGTCAGCACTGGCTGGGATGACCTAATGTCTGGCGTTGTAGACATGATTCGATTCCACAGGAAGTGCCAAATATGCTCTCGTGGGCCGTGGTACGTGCACGGCGGGTGCGGCTTTGGACTGTCTTTTGTGTAACCGCTTCTCTGTTGCTCTTCCAAATCAATTTCTTTCTTTGCTGGCGCAAACTTGGGATGTTTCAATGCCGACGCTTGGCTGTCGTACCGCCTCCCTGTTGCTTCCACAAATAAATCATTCGCTTTTCTTTGCCGGTGTAAACTCGGGATGCTTCAACGCCAATTTCTCTTGGAGAATGGCATTGGCCAAATGAAATGTGTGCGCTGATTTGAAGTAGTTCCCTTGCGCTGCAAGATGAAATCCATCCGTCCACTGGACGCCCTCAGTAAAATTGGCCCAATGGATAAAGTGGGCGTTTCGAATGTAATGTTTGGTAAATTGTCGTTCCATTTCCTGGTCAAAAATGGCTGTTTGATTGCGAGTTTGCGCGGGGTACATTTCATCGTAGAAGGGTGCTTGTTGACTGGAAAGACAAAAGATGAGGTAGAACTTTTGGTGTTGGATGCAAGTTTGAATGACGGGATCTCGGAAGAAGGGTTGTACCTGTGTATCGTAGACTGCCATGCCATTGTAGCCCAACTGGACACCACCTTGTAGGATGAGCAGGACGGGTTTTTGATCTGGCTGTGAACAGTCAATAATCTCGTTGGAATCTTGATTGAGTTTGTATACTCCCTTTTGCAATCGATTGATATTGAAAGTAACCTCAACTTGATTGTCGAGGGGTAAATGAGAGCAGACATGATACTGATAGGGTTTAGCATTGGCCTTGTAATGAAGACCTGTGATACATTTGTCATTATTGCTGAATTGACCATCACATTGGCAAGCTTGAATGGCAGATCCTCGAATCAAGTCATTGGAGAGTGCCATCATGAGCCCATAATGCGCATGACGTGACAAGGAATCGCCCTGATAAATGATTTTGGAAAATTGATTGATGGTGTCGCAGAGTTGAGGAGGTGGTAGCATGGGCAAATCACAGTCATGGTATAGGAACTTGGAGGGGGTATAATTGGCCCCCGCGTATCGTTTTTGAAGCGGCGTTTGAATGGAGGGATCATCAAAGACACGTAGTCCGTAGCGAATTGCGTCCTTCACTTGTTGTGTGGTACTGCAAATCTTGGTAGATTGAGGCGCAAAGTCACTTGGTTGCATGGAAAACCGAGGGCGCGCTGTTTGGGTTGTTTCCAGCTCTTCATCATCTTTGATAGGAATAAAATTGTGGGACTCACAAAATTCAAAATCTGACAAAGGAGGAGTCCAATATGAAGTTCCTTGAGACGATGATGTCGCAGTGCCAGAGGATGGTCCAGGAGCCGTGTGATATCTCGACGAATTGGTGTCTTCCAACTTGAAGACCGAAGGAATCTGAAGGCGTGAATTGGATCTGCAATACCCTGTCGTTTCTAGCAAGCCAAGCGAACACAAAATGGTCGCACACACCAAGTAAGCTTTGCCCGCTCTGCTTCCTGTGGAGGGCGTAGTCGACTTGGAGGATGTTGGCTTGGAGGATGCCGTTGGGGGGTCCATGGTTGATGATTGATGATGCCAATGGGAGGATACTGCAAGTTTTTTGGTTGTGTCAAATGACCCTTCGTTCGGAAAAATGACTTGGTCCGGACCGAAATAATGTTGCAGCCATACCGAACGTAACGGTACGTACCGGTACGGTTCGACTGTACCTCTACAGTACCGGTCCCGGGTGCCTGGAACAGTCCGAACGCCAGAGATTGAGAGCAAGATCCAAGGTCGCTTCAGGCTCCAGGCTTCAGCCGTGGATGTGTCCCTGACTGGGAATTCAATCATCGACTGGGCGACCAAGGCACCACAAATCCAAAAAACAACCCGTTTGAACTGCTTTACGATGACAACAGAAATCTGCGAAATCTGCTGTTCTGAAGCTCACGATGCTGATTTCTGCCGCCTCTCCCAGTGCTCGCACAAAAGCTGTGGTGCTTGCATGTCAAAATGGGTGCAGATTTTGGAGTCACAAGGGGCCACAGGAGCTGATTGCCCCTTTTGCAGGGTCGCGTTGACTGAGGACGACATCATTGCTGTTTTGGGCCGCCCTTTTAAACCCCTAAAAGCAATGATAGGTGCTCTGGGCAACAATGAGCAGGAAATAGACTCGCTGACCCTGCAGTGGATCCAAGAGCACACGACCCCTTGTCCCAGCTGCGATACGCCCATTGAAAGATCCCAGGGTTGCGATCACATGAAGTGTTTGTGTGGTACCAAGTTTTGTTATGGGTGTGGCCTCTTTCGCAGGCCACACGCACCTGCAGGTTCAGAATGGTGCATGTGCCGAAGAGTATGTGGTCGCTGTAATCTTGTCCGCCCTGGGCATGCTGTGCCCCCTGGGATGGCCGTGGGACCCGAACGATGCAAATGCCGCTCCTTTTGTCATCGTTGTGGGGGCGGTGTAGGGATGCAGGCACATCGAGTGCGGTGTCGTTGCTGCCAGAGCCAAGAGGGCGGTGTGGTTGGCGACTGGGTAAGATCCACGCGACGGTGAATTTGTTGGAATGGTCTCCGCATGTGCATTCTACGTACTGTAGTGAGCCGAGTTGGCTGGGTGGTGCGTTACCGGCCTACTGCATTAGCTCGCTAGCTGGCTTTTTTTAGTGCGGCGAAGAACTTGGGCCGGACCATCCCGGTGCACGTTCCCGGCGTCAGGCTGAGACAATCCCCCACACAGTATAATACTTTCAATTGTTCTTATTATGATATGAATTTTGAATGGATTACATTGACTTGATATGCCCGGAATTGGAACAAGGAGCCAGGAATTGGAGTTGGCAATCAGTAGATTGGTTGAATCGAATCACTGGAAATTGTACGCCCGTGCGTTGCTTTAGAGAATATCACAACAATTAGAAAATATCGCAGCACTCGCAACAATCTCCGTCGGCCGCAACGGCACCACCAGTTGCAAAACAACAGGAACAAAAGAGTGCCCCAATACACAAAGAAAACAGATTTTCGTCTTCTTCCAATTTGCGACAACACCCTCGTGTGTCCTTTCCATTCTCCCTTTTCCTTCTCCTCCTTCTCCGTTTTTTCTTTGTGGTGCCATCTGTGGTCTCCGATGTGACAGTCGGATCCACGGTGGGGACATCATGTTCTTCCCATTCAACATCATCTTCGTTGCCGCGTTCCGTCATTTTTGCCATTTGTGGAGCTGGTACTTGAACAGGTGATAATGATGCTTCAAGATTTGTGGCGTATTGAGCATCTTGTTCTTCTTGGTGCAGTTTCAGTGCCAGCGACACATCGTGGTCTAAATCGCCTGAGGAAGGCACAGTGTCGCCATCAACGGTCATTTGGGGATCTGTTGATGCTGCTTGCTTTGGTTGTTCTTGGGATTGTGCATCAGTTGAGACAACCGTCCTCTTGCTGTAGTCTGGAGCTTCTGACGAGACCCACCATCTCCCCTTCTCCTCTTGCTTCACCTCGGTCTGGCTTGACATGACTCGACTCACTCCTATGTGACTTCAATCTTTCCACACTCAAATTCCAAGTTTCTCTGATCCGATTGGGAAGTAGCTGCAGCCGCCGGATTCTACCGTATGCTCACAAGACTCAATAGATCCAATGCTCTGGTCCTGGTCCTTGCTTGGTGGCTGCGGTTGCGGCTGAGGCTGAAACTTCTTTCTCTTCTATTGTTTTTGGGTTGCTGCAAGATGTTACTACGTACCAGAAAGAAGACTGCACAATATGGGTGGATGGAAGAGGCTGAGTGGCGCCATCTGTTGTTGATCTGTTCGCATGGACTTATCGTGGCGGAGTTGTTTTCAGTGAACTGCTTGACAGGGCACTGTTCTCCTTTGTTCCACTGGTCATGATGTGACTTCATTCCCACATCCGATTCCCACAGGTTTAGTGTTCGCATGTTCGCATGCATTTCTAAAGAAGATTTGCGCTCAACTACCAGCTAGCAAGCTGAGGGCCTTTTGAACTTTATCTTGTGTGTGTGTGTAGGTGTGTGTACGTTGAGTGTTGTGTGAGATGTGTGATGTTGTGTGAGATGTGTGTAGACACTACTAAGAGTTAATCTACGACGAATCTACCATTGGATGTTTATCCATGGGAACGTTGGTGTACATTGAGGAAGCATCAGCTGTGAAGAGTTTGCAATTGGGTGGTAGCTGCAGGGACATGAGCTCCTGTTTGAGATCAAAGGAGCTTTTCAGGTAGGATCTCATTGACTGAGCAAAACTGGCTGAAGCTTGGAGTACAAGCCAGATGCCCAGCCCCTCCAGCAGGCTGCCACTGTAGGAGACAATGGGCCTGGTTTTGAGGGGTGTTTTGTGGACTTTCATTGTCAAGTAGAAATAAGCAAATGGTTCCTCATTCTTCTTCATCATAGCTTTGAGGAATTTTCTCTCCTTGTCATTGCAGGCAGTGCTGCCATATTCTTGAGCCACTTCAGGAGCTGTTTCACTTTGTCTTTGTAGTGGTCAACCTTGTGGGTGGGATGAATTCATAGGTTTTCATCATCAAGGTGGTCTCGGAATGCATGTTCAATGTAGGCATGCCGTTCAATTGTCGCTGGGCCCAGGTTCTTGTCACATTGGACACCATAAGGGCATTGTTGGTCTGAGTTGGCAGAGGGACGCCGCTGGTGGGGCAGAAGTTGGCTCTGCCTCTCTTCTTCGGCTGAATTTGCTCTGGAGGAAGTTGCTGAAGCGCTGAAGGCGCTGGTCTATGACTGGAGTGGGCACCATATGGGCTGGTGGGAGCCAGTCAGACTGCAGATGCATTCGTGGATTGTATTCATCACTGCTATTGTTATTGTCTGTGTTGTTCTCCTGCATGTGGCCAATACAGAAGGCTTTCACCCTCAGGTCCCTGGAGAACCCGGTGAGGGTGCTTGATTTGATGTCATTCCAAGTGTGGGAGTATCTAGGTGTAGGAATGAACTTGTGGCACAGGCCCAACAGTGAGTAGAGGCCTGGTGGGGGCTTAATTGTCGTGGTAAGGTCGTGGTATGCAAGATTGGTTGGCCTGGCAAAGTAGTACCAGGCCGGCATATGAAGGAGTCTAGTTTGTACATTGTCGTGTAGACAGCCTTTTGAACTTTATCTTGTGTGTGTGTAGGTGTGTGTACGTTGAGTGCTGTGTGATGTTGTATGAGATGTGTGTAGGTGTGTGTACGTTGAGTGTTGTGTGAGATGTGTGATGTTGTGTGAGATGTGTGTAGATACTACTAGGAGTTAATCTACGACGAATCTACCATTGGATGTTTATCCATGGGGTATACCGTTGCTTGCTGATTTCCAAATTCTGAGCTTAAGAATTTCGCTGTTTGCTTCATCAGTGGAGCAAGCTGGGGATGGCAAAAGATACAAGCCGGGTAGGCTGTGAGAAAAGCAAGGGTACCCTGTTTGTGGTGATTTCGAAAATAGACACATAGGAGCTGGTACAGTATAGACCGAAACCAAGCTAAAATAAACCAGAGATCCAATACCTCGATGGGCTGGATGTGTGTGTGTGTGGGTGTGTGTGTAGGTGTGTGGGTGTGGGTGTGTGCCATGGCTCCCCGACAGGCCTCTAATCCAGAAAGGATGAGACGGGGGAGCCATCTAATTCTGGTTAAGGCTACCGGTAGTGTTGTATACATATGGTGCTGTTTCCCTTTCAAGGTTAAGGCTACAATTAGTGTCCCATACATATGGTGCGGTTTCCCTTGCGCGCATATGGTGCTGTTTCCCTTGCAAGGTTAAGGCTACCGGTAGTGTCGCATACATATGGTGCTGTTTCCCTTGCAAGGTTAAGGCTACCGGAACCCTTCCGTTCCTTGGCTTTTAGAAAAATGCAAGTTGAGGGCACTGGCCTCCGGCTGGCTGTCCTACGTTGCAAATAAATAGTTTACTGAGATCAAAGAAACCCAAACTAAGGGGAATTGTTGACCCAGGACGGACGATATGAATGATCAACCCAGCCAATCAATCATCAAGTTCTACTGCAAGACCGAACCGTCGTGGGTGGACGAGGCTGCATTTAGGCTTATTGAGGGAATCCCGCATGATCAAGCTCCTGCACGGCTGCGTTGTTCTCCGGGCCATGTAACTCCTGAGCGAACTCCTGAAATAACTCCTGTAATCCACGCATCATCTCAGCAGCATTATTGCGACGAATCTCCTGCAACTCCTCCATCTCAGCTGCATGGTTTCGTCGCAACTCCTCCCTCTCAGCTGCATGGTTGCGACGAAACTCCTCCATCTCAGCTGCACGGATGGGACGAATGACTGATAACGTGAGGTGGTTTTGGATCTGGGTGTATTCATCTTGACGTTGCTGCCACTCCTCCCACCTTTTAGAGATGAGCTCCAACATGGCAGTGTGTACTTCCTTTTCCATTATGTCTTTGACGAAAGCAACCTCATTGTCAGAAAGGCCGTGTAGGCTAGACATGTAATTTTCTTCCACTTGGTTTCTGATAGAAGCAACATCATGAGCAGACAAGCCACCCAGTCCAACAAGGACATTAGCTGGATTCATTTGAGGGTCATGGTCCAAGTTCTCCTCTGTGGTGAGGGATTGAACTTCATCTTGTTGCTCTTGCCAATCCTTGATGTCACTCTCATTATGGACCCCATGGTCACCCTCGTCATCATTGTCATTGTGGTTGTCATTGTGGATGTGGTTGTCATTGTCAATGTCCTTTTCCCTGTCCATGCTGTTGTCCTTGTCATTGTGGATGTTGTTGTCATTGTGAATGTCGTCGTCCTTGTCATTGTCGTTGTCCTTTTCCTTGTCGATGCCGTTGTCCTTGTCATTGTGGATGTTGATGTCCTTGTGGATGTGGTTGTCATTGTGGATGTTGTTGTCAATGTCCTTGTCCTTGTGGATGCTGTTGTCATTGCGGATGCCGTTGTCATTGTCATTGTAGATGTGGTTGTCCTTGTGGATGCCATTATCGTTGGCCACTGGAATCATGATGGTAGCTTTGAGATAAAGGAAGATGTTCATGAAGAAGAATGGTACACGTTTGGAGATGTTGAAGATGGCATTGATAATACTAGCCAGTTTAGGAATCATGAAGACTTGCTTTTCAACTTCATCTGGACGAGAGTCTCCTGGAGGACTTCCAACAAAGCGTTCTTGACGACGAAGTTTGAGCTTTTCCTCCACGATATCCATCACCTCCTTGTGGGTCTGATGCATCTCCTCCATCTCAGTGTCAAAGGCTTGACGTTTGTCATTCATCTCAGTGTCAAAGGCGCGACGTTTGTCATCCATCTTAGCTTCAAAGGAGCGACGTTTGTCATCCATCTTAGCTTCAAAGGAGCGACAATGTTGATTCCACTCCACTACATCAAGGAGCTTGTTTCGTGCAAATGGTTCATTCATCTGAAGAAGGACAGAATCGCCAGAAGACTCAATTTGATCCATGAAGTTCACCACAGCTTCGAAAGATTCCATCGAGTTATTGCCAAACTTTGCCTTGAACTTCTCAATGTCCTCTTCAGAAAGCTTGTACTCACATAGTAGGGAGTCTCGAGCACAAGTTGGTTGAGGGGAGGAGGGTGAGTTGGCCATCTTGATGCTAGTAAAAAATGATGGCTTGGTTGTTTATGGCTTGATGGCTTGATCAGATGGTTGGTTGATGAGGGCGATGGCTTGCTGATGGCTGATGGCGAAAAAGATATCCTTCGGAGTTGCTTCTGGTTGCTCGGTTGCTCGGTTGCTCGGTTGCTTGGTTGCTTGGTTGCTTGGTTGCTTGGTTGCCTGTTGTTGATGGCTTGAATTTATGAGAGTCTCGTCAAAGGCAGGGAGTAATGAATATCTTTCATATCTTTGGCTTGCTTTGTTGTCGATGAAAGCTTCCACGCTACTAGAAAGCTACTAGCTGAAGCTTCCACACGTTCCGCATTGGAATTGGACCATGGAATACATAGATTCCCTGCCACAATCTACGATATCACACTTCGAGGCCTCCCGCGGGAGACCAACTTCAATGAAAGGCCAACCGTTGGCGGTTTGGTTTGGCAACCAAGAATAGAATTGGGACATTTTCAAGTCATTTACCGAGCGATTCCAGACAGTTTCCCAACCATTCTTTTACAGTCCACAAGCCCAGCCCGTGGCAAGCAATGATCATTAATCGTGGAGCTGAAGCTGTTACTCTAGCTAGCTAGCAAGTACATCTTTGGACTTTGGACTCAAAACTTGAATTTAATCGGAAAGTCCACACAAGATACTAGATCTAAGGCTTTTGCCATAAATGTTGGAATGTCAACACGAGAGACGAGAGACCTCTAGACTTTTGACTCGGCTGAACTCGGAACAAATAAATGACCAGAAAATGATACACGTACATGGCACATGTACATGTAGCTGTGAAGGTTCGAAGCAGGGCGGAAATCAATGTGGTGTTTCAGCTGCTCTGTGGCACGCATTGGAACCTGGGTGCTGCGTCTTTTCTCTGCTTCTACCCCCGCGGGGGTCCTCATCAGAGGAGCCTCGAAGCACTCTATTTTGAACCTCCATGGCGTGAAGTCCTTTCTCTAGCTAGTGCTAGTACCTAGGACAGCAAGGTATTTTTGATTGGGTCTAGCTTGCTGTAGACTGTTTCCTTACGTCCCAGGCCGCCACAGTAAGAGTCTGGATAGCCAACCACTAGTAGCTACATGTAGTCTACTGGACCGTCCGACGTTTTTCACTCAAAAGATTTTCTAAAAATATTTATCATATACTAGACCACCTACTGAATAACCGTTTAAATACAATCCTTAAATCTTCGAACAAATCCCATTAAACACGCCCTTAAAAAAACAACACACCTTACACCAACAAGCCCAAAGTTCTGAAAACCACACCCTATAAAGCCTTCGCGATTAATCCCATAGAAACAAAGGCCGCGTTGGATCACGGCGCGCTCTACAAGGGCGCCCTAAATAAAGACAAGCCCTCCTAAACAAGCTCCCGCTTAATAAGTCCTGACAGAGACCTCTCAAAGAGAACAAGTCTCCCTACTTCTCAGGACTGTGATCCGACCAACCTCTTCGTTCTCAGTTCGTGTGTCGACTTCGAAGTGTCTTGCTAGAGTACGGTAAGATGCAAAGGGTTATATCGCTTGATAATGCGAGTTAATACCAAATCGTCACGCCTTTTTCAGTACTGCGCGATCGCGACTTTCAAGACTCCAGACACCAATTCGTCTCGAGCACTCTATCACATACGGTCTCGGCTGTACCACTCTATCTCAGGGCGACTCCTGCGAACTCCTCGACTACTCAGGACTCACTTGCAATAGTGGAATCTCACTCGACTTCCTGTCTATGATGTTGATGTGTGAGTCGAGATCCCCTACAACGTCTACGTGCGTATAAGGTAATAGTGTATCCTGCGTGGTGCCGCCATGCGTCATCTCTCTCTTTCCACGCCAGCCCGCA
>CAICTM010002690.1:0-12420 GCA_903772945.1 Seminavis robusta | reverse complement strand
AAAAAAAGAGAAAAAGCCCTGCTATCTGGTAATGGATTCTGACATGCTTCTGCCATTGCAATCATAGCCAGAGGAGCTATTTTGGTCTTGTGCTTCTCCACAAAGGTGGCTCCTCTCAAGAGCTGTGACTTTCTCGCAGAACACAGCTGGAGTAGCCATGGCCTTGTACTTTGGTGTTGCTGGCTGTGGCTTTGGCTGTATTGTTCTGGGAGCAAAGAAAGCTCTCCATTTTCTCTTGTGGAATGCCTCCAGCTTCCTCTCTCATTCAGTGGTAGAGGAGCACTGAATTGCTGGTGAGTCTTCTGCTTTCTTTGATTGTCTCCATGGTCAGCGCATTCAAAGGTCCTTGTCCTTTTGTTATTGTATTCTTAATACAGAAGACAGAGTGTGATCTCTTGGGACTCTGAAACAAGATGTCTGGCCTTACAGATGACACAGTTCTTGAGTGATCAAAGACTTCTGTTATCCCTCCTTCCAGTGCTGTTTGGGCTCCTTCTTCTCTCGCTCTCTTTGATGATCTTGGGTTTGTTGTTTGTTGGCGAGTTGGAATGCTCTCTTCTGTTGGATTTCGATTCTGACTCTGGCAGCCCATCCCTTCAGTTGTGTGTGCTGTTGCTGCTGCATCTGCTGCTGCTGCTGTTGGTGGCTCCATGCTGCTTCTTTTTCGCTGAGCGAGTATTGAGTAATGACCTTCGTTGGAGCGTCGGAGCCATTCGCCATTGTTGAAGATCCATGGAATCCTTCCTTTCGATGGAAAAGAACACGAAAATTTGAACTTGGTAGCACAGTTTCCCCTGTAAATACTTAGAACGGTACGTTATATATTTTTGAATACTTCCTGACGTATTTAGTGTTCTTCGGTACTCATCGACCAATCAGATCGCTGCCTTCCACCCCTTTTCGGCCCTCTCAACTCCCACTTCTAAAAGTCAGGAGGGGATCGCATTGGTCGTCCTCTATACAGTACTAGCTAGTAGCCTTCATCATTCTATGCCTTATGTCGGGATTTCTCTTGTTAACAGCGGAAAGGCTATTGGAGCAACCAAGGAGCACCTTTGGGAATAACGCAGTTCTCTTGATGGCTTCATCGAGCTTCGCTTTCGATCCACCAGGCCAGGAGTCACGAGTCACGGGTCTTCAAGGAAATTGGAAATTGCACACTCTAGAAGCTCTCGTAGAGCTCTCGTAGCTACCGGTACCTTTACTGTACACTCGGTTGGTTGCCACAGACGCATTTAAGACCACCGAGTAGGTAGACTACCATGTCAAAATGATTTATGATAAAGTTGTGGCGGGGGACCTGTAATGGGAATCTTCAAGGTGTCTTTTCTCGTGGAGATGATCCAACCATCCAACCAGTATGAGCTAAAATGGATTAAAACGGGCCCAAATTGCATTCCCTTCGATCTTATAATCATGTTTTATCATAAACCATGGTATAATTCAAGCCTATCAACTCCAGCTGGGGTATATTTTTTGACATCCTTCCAATCGGAAGCCGCGACAGCGCTCAGATGTCGTCAGAACACCGCACGTCCCAGCGATGCACGTAAACTTCCATAAAAGTTACAAGTTGTTTTTACTCGATTTAGTGTAGCTCGTAAAGGTTTTGTGGTGCGATTGTAACCTTCCTGGAAGAGTAGCAGCCAACTCACCGGTAAACGTCAGATTCTCGTACAACGAGTATTCCGCCCACTGGAAAAGGTCAAAAGAAAACTCCGAAGCCGGTCAAGGGAAAGGGCCCACACTGATTAAACGACCACCAAAGCCTAGCTAGCTAGCTGCCATTCCTCGAAGCGCAACCCAAGATTCATGACCATCTAGCCAGGTCCTGGTCCAGAAAGCTGAATGGAGCCTCTGTGGAATGGAAGGGCTGTATGCTATTGGACAGCCAACAACGCTGTGTGGCTGCTCGAGAGCTGGTACCGGTAGCTCCGCAGAGGTACACTGGCTAGGACTGACACTAACTCCTCTGTCAACAACGCTCATCTCGGGACTTTTGTGACACATCTTTACGACATGCTTGCTGAGGACTATGTTCATTTCGTGCTCAAGCCGAGGAGAGCTTGGTTTGGCTGCTTGGTTTGGCTCATTAGTATTGAACTCCGTGTTGCCTTGGAAGATGCCGGTGCTGGCTTGGTACAGTTTTTGGATCCTGGCTCTCGTTTCTTGGTGTGTGTGCTGTTTCCCTTGAGTACCAGCGGAAATAAATTAAACGGGGCGGATTTGCAATGATGATAAAAACTACTAGACAAATAGAGGTTTTTTAAGGTGGTTCCGTCCAGGTTCTAAGCCAGCCTTAAGCTGCGAATAATAGTAACGTTTGTTTTGATAGATCTTTTGCAATTGTACGGAATTTGGAATCTTGGTGGATGGTATTCTCGCTGGATAGTGGATCCGATCCAAATTCGCGCTATTTTGCCATGGAATTCTAGCTTCACCGCCAAATTTCGAAGTTCGCGCACCTCATACCTTATATCTTCGAGTGCTCTGCAAGCCTGGCGAGGCACCGAATCCAAGTGCGCATTGGTGACAGTATTCTGCCTGCCACAACATTGCAAAGGCACTGACACTGATTATTGACCGACGTACATTATTTCCCTCGCAAATAAATGCCAACAGTACCGTACCGGTAGGTTCGAAGCAACCCACGCGATGGAGTCAACTCCTACACCACACACCAAATGGAAGCCATCAAGTACTACAGAACAAGCCAGACTTGCTGCTAGTGAAGGTGGATGGAATGGTCTTGCTGGAATAAATGATACTTGTGTCAGCACTACTGGGAGATCAACTAGAAATGCCAACAGTGGAACCAACAAACACAAGAAGAAAAGAAGGCTGCTGTTCGAGGATGATTGCGATGAAGAGTCTCAACCAGAAGAGGCCACTACAGCTGAGGAAGAAGAGGCTGCTACCACCGAAGAAGAAGATAATGAACTCACCGCCACGGAATTCAATACCAAAGCCAGCAGTCGCCTGCTGTTGGAGACGAGCCAAGTCGAAAAGCTGGTTGCCGATTTCGCCAAATGCCCTCATTGCGACCTTGATGGCGAGCCGATGCCGTTGATTATGTCTGTCCACAACTGCGGCATTGTGTCACAAATTCGACTTAGATGCGCCAACGAAGAATGCGAGTTTGTCTACGAATTACCCATTCCTGCAAAGACAACAATGCATGCTGACGACAAGAAATATGAGAGGAGCACCGATTACGAGCTCAATCTAGTGTTCGTTCTTGGCAATCATGCGAATGGTAACAGTGGAGTGGAAGCCGGAAAACTGCTGGGGTTGATGTGGTTACCAAATGATACGGCAATGTCTGGCCGAACATTTCCCACGATAGAGCGACGGATTGGCCCCATCTTGCGAGAATTGAGGGACGAAATCCTGATGGAAAACCTGGACGAAGAAGTTAGACGATCAACCACGGAAGAACATTATTTGGCGTGGAAGCTGTCACTCCCCAAGCAGCACAAGGACCATCCCGTCAAGATCAAATTGAAGGGATCGTACGACGGCGCTTGACAGCAGAAAGGATCCGGCCTTCTCTACAATTCATCGTCTGGCCACGGTAGTTTGGTAGGTGCCATGACTCGACAGGTCATTGCTTACGGTCAAAAGAGCAAGAAGTGCGGCAAGTGCGAAAAGCACGAAAAGGATCACCCTGATGCCGATACCCGACCTGACTACCCCGAGCACTATTGTCCCCGCAACCATGATCCAACCGATTCGTCAGGTGCGATGGAAGCAGCGCTGGCCTTGGAAATTGCGATCGATCTATACGACAATAAAGGCATTATTCTGGAGCTCCTTTGCTGCGACGACGACTCATCCATTCGGGCCGATTTGAAGTGGTCGAAAAAAGACTATCTAATCAACAACAACATTACCGTTCTACCGCAGGCGCCGAAAACCAAGGGAAAGAATAAGGGTGAGCTACAAGACCACCCGGACAAAGGGAAACTACCATGCCATATTCCCGAGCCAAAGTTTTGTGCTGATCCCAACCACCGCCGCAAACAGTTGACCGGGGAACTCATTCGTTTGGATTTGGCCAAGGTCGCAGACAAGAAGACAATGACCAGGTTGGATTCCATTCGTCTTGGCAAGAACTACGGCTACATGTCCCGCACACTAAAAGACCGCGATGAATCAGAGTTTGTGGATGTCGCCTGAGCTTGTCTAGAGCACCACTTTGATGCCCACGACAAATGCGGTCCTTGGTGCGCTCGGTGCACTCGGTGCAAGGCTACGGAACAGGAGCGACTCGCAAGCAAGAAGTACTACCGTGACAAGAAAGAAGATGTGGAGCTTTACGAGCTGCTACAGAAGAAAATGGGGCGCTACTGTGAGCTTGAGCGATTGAGAGAGATTGCCCACGGCTTGGACACGAATGCAAACGAGTCATTCAACAGCGTCTGTACCTGGTTCGCACCGAAGAACAAAGTGTTTTCCGGGTCCTGTTCGCTAGCCAATCGTCTTGCCTTTGCCGTCGGAATCGTCTCCCTTGGATATGTGAAGTTTTTCAACCGTCTTTTCCTGAAGCTTGGAATTGACATGACAAACAACGTCCAGCATTACCTCACCGTCAGGCAGAACCAACGACAGAAACGATTGGACTGGCTCAAGACTCCGGAGTACAAACAGTACCGGGCGGAAAAGAAGAACGAGAGGATCCGTATTGAAATGATTGTCACGAAAAAGGCATGGGCGAAACGACACAAATGCTACCGTCCGGGCATGAACTTGGATCTTCCGCAAGAGCAGCTTCCTGTTGAGGCGGCACGGATCGATGCCGAGAATGCCGCAAAACGGCCTGCAAAGAAGAGGAAAACGACAAAGACGACAACTAGCAAAGGCAGGTTTTGTCCCTTCTGCGGTAAAAAGGGACACGTTTCGACCAAATCCAAGAAGTGCACCAAGACAGGCGATTCCAAGGCTGCGTTGCTGTTCGATAGGTTGACTGGAAAGCTGCTATTAGAGCTGGCTGTCAGCACTCCAACTGCAGCTTCTATTCCAGCTGCTAGTGCTTCTAGCCAGGCAGGAAGTTTCCCAGAAGCTGAAATTGAGGAGGAGGTTACCCCAGAGGAAACTGTCCAAGATTTGGCACAAATGGTGGAGGATGGAACCAAGGATTTGGCTGATTTGGAGTGCATTCCCTTCGATGCACTTGATGGCGACAATGAAGAACACAATGTTGGAGCCCTTGATGATGATGATGATGATGATAGTGCACTACGCTAAAACCTAGTGTAAAGATCTTTCGAGTGTTTTGAGTTTGAGAGAATGAAAGTTATGAGAGAGATTAGAAAGCTATGAAAACTAATCAACGAGAGAGATCATCATCAAGGGATTGTAGATCTGGCTTCCCGCGGGAGACTATAAAGTGTGATAGAGTAGGTCGTGGTAGTGATCCTACGTCTCTCCACGATCCTAAAATGGAACGCGTGGAAGGTTTGTCTAGCCTGGATCTAGTAGCGTGGAAGTACTCCACGCTGGCTAAATATCTAGAGTGATGTTTCATCATCAACCTAGTATGACTAGCGCGGTCATTGAGAACCCTGTCTCAAATGACTATTCACGAGAGACTCAGTCATGAGTCGAACTCAAACCCTATCTAGGATCAAGTCGCGAATAAGGCTAAGAGCCATGTATTGCATTCGCCCCCTGACAAGGGTCACAGAAGGCGCGACAGCAGTCGGACAAGGAGAACATATGATTTAAAGTGCGGGGCACTCTCATGAGATTTGATAAAAATTAGGCAGCATTGGGTGGCATGGCAAGAATGATTGGAGGGAGGGTTCCAAGGACCAAGGCAGAGGCTTACAAGCTGGATGAGATCTATGGCAACTCATTGTGGACGGATGTCACCACGATACGTTATCTTAGACCTGATGTCGTAAGCCAGGTTCGCGGTGAGATTGGGGTGGTGAGTCAGAGTAGAGTATTGGAGTGAGTGGTCGAGAGCGCGCACACACGCACGCGCGCTCTCAACGCCGATGAGATCTATGGCAACTCATTGTGGACCGATGCAATTGAATTGGAGGTGGACACATTCAAGAATAGGTTCCCCTCCTTCAAGAAAGCCAAACCAGGGGAGGTGACCGATACGCGCAGTCAGGAGAGCCGTTTCTTGTGAAGGGTTTGATGCAGGGGCTCACGAGCCAAGTGTGTTTTGCAGGTGTTCCAGAGACTGCGGCGAGCGACCGACCCATATGACTCTACTTGGGTGTTGATCTCGAGAAATCAGATGGGTGTTCATTGCTGCATGAATGAAGCTAGAGGTGATGCAGGGGATTTGGTAAGCCTACTGAATGTCCATCACAGTTGAAAAGATCTGTGTGACCCTTGAAGATGAATGGGGAGACCTAGATGGGGTCCTGTGCATCGTCATAAGGGCATTGTACGGGCTCAAGGTCTCTGTTGCCATGTGGTGGCAGACCCTTGCAGACACCCTTATCCCGATGGGCTTCAACCCTTCAAGAGCTGATAGCAACATTTAGATGAGGAACAAAGTGAACCATATGAGAATGTTGGGGTCATTGTTGATGATGTTTTGGTGTTCTCCAAGGCCCCGCACCAAGTGATTGAACCCCTCAAAGACATCTACCACTTTGAGATGAAAGGAGTAGGCACCCCTGAATACTACAGTGGAGGAGACTTGACCTTCAACGCTGAGACAGGTCTCTGGGAGTTCTCTGCCAAGACCTATATTGAGAACTTGATCCCCAAGCTTGAATCACTCTACAAGATCACATTGAAAAACTATGGATCCCCCATGGAACCAGAAGATCAACCCGAGTTGGATGAGTCCCCTACTTGGACAGCACCAGAGTTACCCAGTACCCGATGTTAGTTGGTTGTGGGCAGTGGGCAGTTACACTGGGGAGAATTGACATCCAGTACACTGTCAAGACCATGGCTAGGTATGGTAGGGACCCAGGGAGGTCCATGAGGCCCGTTTGCTGAGGATGTATGGGTACCTCAAGTTCAGGGCCAAGCTTAGGCTTGCTGCCCACCCTTCCCCAGCCGTCCTAGGGGTTTTCCAGTTCTCTGAAGACATTGATTGGACCGGATTGTACCCTGACTCCATGGAGCCCATTGACCAGATGCCCCTGAGCCCCTTGTTCCTGAGATCACCCAAGTCCTCATGGTGGATGCTAGCCATGCATCAAACAAGATTTACATGTCCAGTGTGGCCTCCTACATGGCTTTCTTTGGACAGATGCCTACCAAGTCCTACTCCAAGTGGTTGGCCACCATTGAGTTCTCCACCTATGGGGCTGAGTTTGTCACAGCAAGGATTGGAGTTGAGGCTGCCCTTGCCATGATGTACAAGGCCAGAATGTTTGGAGTTGAAGTGAAGAACTCAACCTCCATCTTGGTTGTCAACATGTCAGTTGTCAATAACCTACAGTTGCCGTCCTCATCCCTCAAGAAGAAGCACAATGCCTGCGCCTACCACAGGTGCAGGGAAGCTGTTGCCATGGGTGTTGCCAGGGTTGGGAAGAGCGCATCAGGATGGAACCTCGCGGATATGGGGACCAAGCATCTTGGACCCCACAAGATGTACCGGATCTGCAAGCAGGTACTTTAGGGGCGATTTGATGATTGAAGAGCCCACCTTACCCTTGTATGTTTGTCTCTGTGTTAGTGCCACCAACCCAAGGGAGTGACAGGAGTTGGATTGAAGCCACATGATGTGAAAACTTTACTGCTGGCTTCCCACTGTGTCTTGCTTTGGTGTGTTTACACAGTAGTGCGGGTTTCTCAGCTTGTCTTTCCCTGGAACAAGTGTGCTGCCTGAAAGTGTTTCACTCTGGGAAATTGTATGGTTGGCCTGTGCTTTAAGTCTTTAGGCATGACTCATAAGTATCTTTTGGCATGACTCATAAGTATCTTTGGGCAAGACTCCTAGATGATGGAAGATACTATGAGGTCTTGGGACATGCATGATTACTATATGTTTGATGACATTATGAAGTCCTAGACTATGAATGTCCCTATGTATCAATGTTTGGTGGTCGGGTGAAGTCTTGGATGAATGTTTATATGCACAGAGTGGCTGGGAGTCCCGTTTACGTCTGTAGGAAGTCCCATTTCGCGGTCATTCGAAATGTGCCACTTTATTTGACTTTAGGAGCCATGTGTGCTCACAATTCTTAGTTTAGCATAATAAATAAGTGTACCTGTTGACCAGGACAAGGATTGTACCTATTGCAACTGATAGCACCTGCTATTCGCACCAAAAATACCTTGAAACCCGTCTTGATTTGACCTCAAGACTTTGCCACTGATTTGCAATACACGGCTTCTAGCCTTTATTCGCGACTCGACTCCTAGATAGGGTTTGGTTGACTCATGACGAATCTTCTCGTGAATAGTCATTTGAGACAGGGTTCTCCAATGACCGCGCTAGTCATACTTAGGTTTGATGATAAAACATCGCTCAGATATTTTGCCAGCGTGGAGTACTTCCACGTACTAGATCAGGCTAGAACAAACCTTCCGCGTTCCATTTTAGATAGTGAAGAGACGTGGGATCACTACCACAACCTATCTTTCACACTTTATAGTTCCGCGGGAAGCCAGATCTACAATCCTTTGATTGATGATCTCTCTCGTCTGATTATTTTTCATAGCTTCTAATCTCTCTCATAACTTTATTCTCTCAAACTCAAACACTCGAACGATCTTACACTAGCTTTTAGCGTAGTGCATCTTGTTAACAAACACAATGCTTTCAGCTACCCTCAACCTATTCTGCACCATGAAGATGGCTCAAGGAAAGCATGCGTTCCGCAAGCAACTTCGAGAAACAGTTGCGTGACAAACCCATTCTTCCTCTCGGCGACAATGACGGAGAAAACGAGATCTACGATACTCGTACAACCACTTGCAAACTTCGCAACCATGTTGCCCAACGCGCAATCAGAAGATTCTGACAATGAGGACAAACTCCTCTATCAATTTCAATCACTTGGATGAGAAATCTCTATCGAAGGATAAGGCCAGGATGATGACTCAACGAAACCATGTTCCGATCTCTCATACCAAAGTGATGAAGATATCCTACTAACTAGACAAGAATTGTTTGCAACTGAGGAACTCTACGGCAAATTAGAATATTGCCTAGAAGCTGCTCAGCTAGACTCTGATGATCTATTAGCATCGTTAACCTCTGCCGTGGCCAACCACCTCTGAAACGTCGCAAGACAAGAGACCTCAAACCCATCGTTTATGTTAGATTTAACAAGCGAGAAAAAGGGAAAACAAAAACCGTTACACTCCGTTGCTACTGGATACAGGAGCATCCGGAACCTTGATTGCTCAACCTCATGCTAAGAAATTACGCATGAAGGATCTTGGGGGCGTCAAAACGATGTGGACTACCCTGCAGGAGAATTAAACACCAGCACGAAGTGCAAAGGTGCATTCATGATTCCTGAATTCCACGAAGATAGAATTATCGAGAGGGACTTACACGTCACCACGAGCTTGGGGGCTTATGACATGTTCATAGGTCGAGACATTCTGTCTGATTTAGGATTTAAGTTTGATTTCACTACCGTGTCATTGGAGTGGGACGGCATATATATTACTATGAAAGATAGCGATAACAATGAAGAAGAAAACTTTTTCATTTCTGATCCTACCGCTGTTGATGACAGTGCAGATCGTCTCAAGAAGATTCTGATCGCAAAATACGAAAAAGCTGACTTGAGGCAGGTTTTCCAAAGTCAAAAACAGTTAAACACGGAAGAAAAGGAACAGCTTCTTTCCTTACTGACGAAGTAATATGACCTATTCGATGGTAATTTAGGAAAGAGGCAGATGGACACTAAGAAGTAGAACTTCTCCCTTATGCTAAACACTATCATGCCAGAGCTTATCCTATTCCACGGGTTCATACCCACACTCTTAAAATGGAGGTTGACCGTCTCTGAGAGGCAGGAGTACTCAAGAAGGTAAACCGTTCCGAGTGGGCGGAACCAACTTTTATCATTCCAAAAAAGGATGGATCCGTACGATTCATCTCTGATTTCCGGGAACTGAACAAAAAGATTAAGCGGAAGCCTTATCCTATCCCAAAAATACAGACAATGCTCTTGAACCTAGACAGATTCAAGTCTTGTTACTAGTCTAGAACCTGAACATGTGATAACTAATCACATGAGCGTCACCTCACCAAGAGCAACTCTGTAATATCGTACTCCCGTGGGGAAAGTATGAGTACAAGAGGTTGCCGATGGGCCTCTGTAATAGTCACGACATCTTCCAAGAGAAGATGGGACAACTAATGCACGACCTAGAATACGTCCGTGCATACATCGATGATCTACTCATCCTAAATAACGGCGATATAGCAGATCACGTTGAAAAGTTGGATGAAGTTCTCCGAAGGCTTCGAGAAGCCGGAATCAAAATCAATGCTACCAAGTCCTTCTTCGCAAGAGGACAACTTGAGTACCTAGGTTACTGAATTACTCGAGAAGGGATCCAACCTATAACCAAGAAAATAGACGCGATCAACAGAACATCGCTCCTTCCACCAACAGGAAGGAACCTCCTAGATTCATTGGACTAGTGACCTACTATCGAGACATGTAGATTAGACGATCAAATGTACTGGCACCACTCGCTTCGTTGAACTTCCAAAACAACGAAGTGGAAATGGGAAGCGGAGCATGACAAGGCCTTTAGCCAGATGGAGAAGATCATCAGCAAAGAAACCTTGCTCGCCTACCCTGACTTTAACGATACATTCGTTATCAATACGGATGCGAGTGATACTTAACTAGGTGCAGTAATTTCCCAGAAGGGAAAACCTATCGCGTTGTACAGCAGGAAGCTCAACCCTCCTCAGACACGTTACACAGTTACCGAGAAGGAACTTATAAGTATCGTAGAAACTCTAAAAGAGTTCCGTAACATTCCTCTAGGACAGAAGATCGTTTGTCACACGGACGCACACAAGAATCTTACGTGTAAGAACTTCAATACCGATGGCGTAATGCGATGGCGCCTTATTCTGGAAGAATACGGCGCTGAACTGCGGTACATCACGGGCGAACAGAACATCGTCGCTGATTCGTTGTCGAGACTTAACATCTCAACAACGACGGTTTTCCAGAACAGATGGACGCCAGCGAGATTGCTGAGCTCATGGCTGCAAACGAAGAGGACTTCCCTATCGAGTTCCCTCTCTCGTTCCCCGAGATCGAACATCGGCAGAAAGTACGACAACGATATCAAGAAAGTCCTCCGGGACAACCAAAACGACTACAAGAAGCAAGCTTTCCCTAGAGGGATAAGTCCTACGACTTAGTAGTTAATGACTATAAGATCGTCGTACCTATGACTATGCAGAAGAAGCTGTTTGAATGGTACCATGGTGTGCTGATGCATTCTGGCGAGACTCGCACAGAACTAACCATCAAGCCAACATCCAATCACCTGGAAAGGGACTGCGCAAGACTGTGCAGCGTATGTACAGCGTTGCCAAAGCTGCAGATGAACACAAACCCAAGACGCGTAAGCTGGGATGATGAGCTCCAAAGACTTGCGAGGAGATCCCTTGGGAAAGACTAGTATTGACTTGATAGGTCCTTACAACGTAGGGGAACTCCAAGAAAAAGAATTCCCTGCAACTTCATTGCTTGACAATGATTGATCCCGTAACCGATGTTCGAGATTGCAGGATCTGCTCCAATGCAGCAGACGAAGTAGCCATCGTCCTAGAACAAACGTGGCTTACCGTTATCCATGGCCTGCTGAGGTTTCATGGATAGAGGACGCGAGTTCCGCGCAGAGGTCGAAAAGACCTCCGGGATGAAATATGGACATTCGTCGCAAGTTCATATCACCCGCGCGAACCCTCAAGTCCAAATCTATGGTCGAGCGTGCTCATCAACCATACGAACTTGATCTGCTGTCAAACATCAAGTGCCAAGACGACCTCGTGAATGATCCTGGGATGAGCCCACGGCGGTTCGCTTGCAATGAATGACCACGATTCATACCACCTTTCGTGCAAGCCCGCACAGCTCGTGTTTAATCGTGACGCGATTCACTATGTCCGGTTCGAAGCCAAACTGGAAGTACATTAAGGAACGTCGCCCAGACTAACTCCAACAAACAACGATAGGGCAAAAGCAACGCGTGTCCTCCACAATACAATGTCAACGATACTGTGTAGATTCAACAGTATCAGCACCGCAAGTACGGTCAGCCAAAAGTACAAAGGTCCATACACATATAGACCGAGTTCAATGACAATGGCACTGAGGCTCCAACATGCTACCCCCCACGGAACGGGCGCACAGGCCACCAGACTTTGGAACATAAGGTATTACACCAATACAAGGCTTGATCCCCTTGTAGGATTGCCATATGTGCGACGCACATGTCTAAATA
>CAICTM010002689.1:0-12471 GCA_903772945.1 Seminavis robusta | reverse complement strand
AAAAAAAAAGAGAGAGATCACTCAAGAAGGTGAATGTTCCAAGTGGGCGGCACCAACTTTTATCATTTCCAAGAAAGAGGGATCTGACGATTCATCTCTGGATTCGGGAACCGAACAAACGGATCAAGCGGAGAGCCTTATCCTATCCCAAAATACAGGACATGCTCTTGAACCCAAATGGATTCAAGTGCGCTACAGTCTAGACCTGAACACGGGACAATACCACATCGAGCTTGTCACCTCACTCGAAGCAACACATACCATTGCACTCCCGAAGGGAAAAGCACGAGTACCAGAGGTTGCCAATGGGCCTATGTAATAGTCCCGACATCTTCCAAAGGAAGATGAAAGCACGCATGCATGACTTAGAAAATGTCCGTGCATACATTGATGACAACTCATCCTAACGGACGTCGATCTCGCAGATCGCGTTGAACAGTAGGATAGACCTTTCCCCAAAGACTCCAAGAAGTCGGGATTGAAATCAACACTACCAAGGCTTCCTCGATAAGAAGAACTGGAGTATCTAGAAAATTGGACTTCTCAGAAGGAAGCCAACTCTTAACTAAAAAAGAAAACAGATGCGATCCAGCTATCGCTCTTCCTACCACAGGAAGTAACTTCGTAGATTCATTGGACCATGAACTACCAAGGGTCTGCTCCACAGACAGCAGACGGAGTAACCATCTTCTGAACAGACGTGGTTACCCAGTATCCATGACCGGTCGTCAGGACAAGAGAACGTAGTCCCGCGAGAGGTCGAGAAGACTCTCCGGGATGAACATGGACCTTCGTCGCAAGTTCACGCGCGTCAATCGTGACAAGCTTCACCACATCCGTTTCAAAGCAAAACCGGAAATACATCAAGGAACGTCGCGAACGACTTATCCAGAAAACACCGATAAGGAGAACACGGCACGTGTCCCTCATCAACACCATGTCAACGACACTAGGATGATTCATCAGTATCAGAACCGTTAATACGGTCAGCAACGCACAAGGTCCTTACCACACAGACCGAGTCAATAACATGGCACTGCACGGCTCCGACATACTACCGCCAATAGCGGCACAGTCTCACAGACTTGGAACATAAGGTATTTACACCCATAACAGGCCTGATCCCCTTGTAGGATTGACATCGTGCGACGCACATGCTACATCCAATCTCCGACAGTGCCCCGCACTTTAATCATATGTTCTCCTTGTCCGACTGATGTCGTCCTTCCGTGTACCCTTGTCAGGGGCGAATGCAATACACGGCTCTTAGCCTTATTCGCGACTCGATCCTAGATAGGGTTGAGTTCGACTCATACTGATCTTTCGTGAATAGTCATGAGACAGGTTTCTCATGACCGCTAGTTATACTAGGTCGATGTGTAACATCGCGCTAGATATTTAGCTGGCGTGAGAGAGATTCCACGCTACTAGATAAATGCTAGACGAATCTTCCACGCGTTCGTTTTTGGATCGTGGAGTGAGTAGGTTTCTACCGCAACCTACTCTATCACACTCTACAGTCTCCCGCGGAGTTCAGATCTACGATCCTTTGATTGTGGATTCTCTCTCGTTGATTAGTTTCATAGCTTTCTAATCCTCTCATAACTTTCATTCTCTCAAACTCAAAACACTCGAAAGATCTTTACACTAGCTTTTAGCGTAGTGCAGTTGTGCATGTATTTGTCATAAGGATCCAATGCAAGGTACCGGTAACGGAGTGTAGCCAGTAATGCGGAACCTGGGTGTGTTCGGTACTGTTGCCACTGTCACGGATCGATGTAACTCTCTGCCTACGGTACCACAGCTGGCTACAATGGCTGGATTGCATGTATTCGTCATATGGATCCAAGTAGGGAGCAAACTGAGGAAACAGGAGACGGACGCTTAAACAAAGCCGAATAGTAGTAAAATAGTAGTAAAAGAGTGGGGGAACCGGGGACCGAGGTGAGGTAATAATGGTTTTTCCCACCTCGGTCCCCCTTTTTAAGGATAGAGCTAACGTTTTTAAAGATGCACATTTGATGTACAAGTGTTTGAAACCAGCAGTGAAACAAACACGCATTATGTATAAAAATGTTCGTGCTGATTGAAGATCAAGGTCAGTCGTGCAAATCCAAGGCGAAGCCGAGGGTGCACGGTTGATCGTGGATCGACAAGGGCGAAGACAAGGCAAGATCGAGGCAAGGGCGAGGCATGAAAGGAAGGCCAAAGGCCTTGAAAGTGCCGAGACCGCAGACGAGGATCGCAGCCGAGATCAAGACCGACAAGAGGCAGGGACGTCATTTGTATGTAATCTGTCCAATCACTTTCCGAGGAGCGAGGAGACAGGAGAAAGCAACTGGAGCACCACTGCCATTCCAACTGGTTGCTGTTGTTGTTGTTGTTGTTGTTGTTGTTGTTGTTGTTGTTGTTGTTACAGAGCTTTATTTTAAGGAAACTGGCATTCTCAGAATCCAGATTTCAGAGCAACCAGCCAGAAAGATCATTCTTTCGCCACAGCTCGCCCAAATCAACAGATTAACTTGATAATAGCTAGTAGTTACAGTGTTGCCTTACCCAACATTTCCGTTACAGTACGCTTTACCACGACTGATTCAAAGTTACACCACTGCCAGCGAAACAAACGGAAATGCGAAATTTCAAGATGCGAAACGGCTTTTGTACAGAAATGCCTATAGTAAATAAATCCGCTGATGGAAAGTTTCAACCTCTTGCCAAGATTCACACTGTAGCTTTTAAGTACTCCACTATAATCCACGAAAAAGAAGCTTTCCGCCTACAGAACTGCTGTAGATAACGCCCTTCCAATTTTTACTAGGTAAATCGAGTAAATTATTTCCGGAGAGTATGGTAATCTTAGTGAAATCCGAGGAAACGGGCGGACAGATTATGTATAAAAATGTTCGTGCTGATTGAAGATAAGGTCAGTCGTGCAAATCCGAGGCGAAGCTGAGGGTGCACGGTTGACCGTTGATCCACAAGGGGGGACAAGGCAAGATTGAGGCAAGGGCGTATCGCATTTCGCTGCGTTCTTCATCGTTGTGGGACCGTTGCTGAAAGATATCGACCACAACCCAAAATCAAGTATTCAACCGAATGCACAGCATCCTGCGCAAGAACACCAAGCTGGGTACGGTATCACATTCAACAAAACACACACAGACAGCCACACCATGACCAGCACAACTCAAACTACTACAGCCGACAAGAGCGCCTTTGATTTGCGCCAAGAAGAATACTTGGCGGCGCGATGAGCCGGTGCCGAAGCTATCGAGGTCGGAAGGGAAACCTTGGAGACAGTGTCGCGGCAGGGCGAACAATTGCACCATGCCGAACACATGGCAGATGAAACGGGCTATAAGCTCGACGGTACAGCCACCATGGACAACAAGACAATTGACGGGGTGGACAAGAAGAAGAAGAAGAAGAAGGTTGTTAAGGTAGAATTTGTTGCGTTCAACGAAGCCGAGGAAGAGAGGCGCTGCAAGAGAGGGGTAGCGCTGAGAACACGAATGCGAAGAGAGAAGGAACGTCTGAAGCCTCAACTGAACATGGCGCAGGTCACACCCCAACATGTGTGGGCTGCTTTGGTGAATGGAACGAATCTCGCTGGACTGAACACGTTGGCAGCAAACAGTGCTGGTTTTCGACACGAATTGTACGCTCTTTTTGGTTACGTGGCCGCTGTACCAAACAGCAACATCAACATGCAGCAGCCAAACACCCTAGGTGTTTTGAATGCCATGGTTGTCGCAGCTATCCCTTTCCCGACTCTCGCGGGAAACTCAAACATTATGGACTGCCTTGACATGATTGGTGCCTTGCGGTTTTTTGTCCATTTCTGGCCCCTCCTCCTATTTCTGATGGCTCCGATCATGGCGGTGGTGACGACGATGAAGGCGATAACGACGAAGATGAAGGTGACGACAAGAAAGATGGGACAAAAAAGGCGGCAATCACAAGAAGAGGGGAAATGATGGCGCTGGTAGTGGCGGCGGCAAAGCTCCGCGAATGATTGTCTAACGGGTTTGATGTTGGATAGCTTTGGGACAGACGGTGTTGGCTGACGACCCCGGGAGAACTATTTGGTTGAGGATGCTGCCTCCTGCTCAGTGAGGAGTGATTGGACGATGGACCGGAGGAGCAGCAGAGAGATTATCGGTAATGGAGGAGAGGATTATTTTATTCAATGGGAGCAGCACCCAGCAATCACAATCAATCGAAAGGCAAACCGACCGGCCTATTGTTATCATGCGTGTGTGGTAGCATGGAGTGGCCGTGGTGGTGATGGATAACGAATAATAATTAAGACGGATTAAATTCGAAGTGAGCTACAATGGTGTTTGGGGAGTCTTTGGGCGGTTTTTTGGCTAGCATACTGTTGGGGTTTTCCCACTCCTTTACAATCTCCGACTTCATAATGTAGGCCTGTGTGATACAGGTGGGTGTATTTGGTATCTCCTCTACCAAGGTGTTCATCGCCTTTTCTGCTTGTAATGAGAGTTGGTGTTGCCATACAGCTAGATCGTTTGGGTCTGCTGGAGGAGGACTTGGGTAACTGTCGCAAAAATACAACATGGCCTTGATGGTTTTCTTGAGTCTTTTGTACCTGGTACCTGGACGATGCGGCAAAAAGGTTAAATGTGGGGAACAGTCTCCTAAATTTTGATAATCTCCAAAACGGTCTCCTAATTTCAAATTACAGTCTCCTAAATTTTGATAATCTCCTAAACAGTCTCCTAATTTGAATTTTGATCTCCTATTCAATCTCCTATTTCAACTAACAAACACAGTGGTGAATCTCCTAATTTTGACTTTGGTCTCCAAAACGGTCTCCTAAATTTTGATAATCTCCTAAACGGTCTCCTAATTTGAACATTTGATCTCCTAAATTTTGATAATCTCCAAAACGGTCTCCCCTCACAACTGGACCAGTGATTGATTGCCGCCTGGTCCTGGTCACTTTATTAAAAGAATTGTAAACGGTACTGTACGTCCAATTTCCATTATGCCAGCTCTCACAGGCTTATTGTTGAAGGAAACGTCGTTGGAAACGTCTGCCCAAACACCAAAAGGATCCACCTCCCTCATCACCCCATCGCTCCGTTGTTGCAAGCGCCAAGTTATTAGTGGTCTGTACCGTAGCTGACAGTCCATCAAACCATGGCCGACTTTAGTGAGGCCAGTCAACTGCACGATTGGATGCTTGCATCCCCTGCCATGCTCGATAAGTGCCGGGCCAAGGGGAATCTGTTGGCACGAGAATACTTGGCCAAGCCGAAAGAACAGGAAGAAGGATCCACGTCTACCACGCTTCCGCCCGTGGAGAAATTTGCCTGTGGCTACGCCAGGGCTCAAAAAGAAAACCCCGACAATGAGGATCCTGCTTCCATGGGACCGCAGAAAGACGCGAGCAATCACGAGTTTTTGACGACCGATGAAGAAGAGTTTATGGTAACCTTTTATGCCAGCAAAATTCCCTTTCTGATTGGCCCCACAGCACAGCATGCCTTTCTACGAAGACCCCACAAATTCCCAGCCACGGCTGCAGCACTCTTCAGACGCTTCTACTTGAGCAACTCTGTCATGATTCATGATCCTAAAGCGGTCATGGTAGCGGCAGCCTTTTTGGCCAGCAAAGTCGAAGACGGTACCGCCAGAGTCCGGGAACTCGAAAAGGGCACCGAGTTGATGCAATCTCCCGTGACACAAGCGGAAATATTGCCGGCAGAACTGTTTCTCCTGGATGGGATTCGATTTCAGCTCATGTGCTTTCACTCCTTCAAACCGGTCGAGGCATTGACCGAAGATCTGAGGACTTTTCTCAAGTCAGAGCGAGGAATCACGCTCGTGCAAAACAAACGCATTGCCTCGGAGGATTTGAAACCTTTATTCCATTCTGCGTGGGGCTTGCTGGATGATGTCATGGTCAGTGATATTCCACTCCTTTTCACGCCCGGACAAGTTGGATTGGCCGCCATGATTGTCGCCAATGAAACCGTCCAAGCCAAACAAGCGCAAAAACCCGAAGAGGAAGAAGGATTGCCACCTCTTGATTTATTGGCATACGTCAAGCTTCGATTTTCAGAGGAGCAAGGGAGGCAAATGGAAGAGAAAATGAAGGACCTAGTACCCATGATCAAAGGCCTCAAGGAGGGCAAACACGGTTGTGGAAACCATACCGTCGACATGGCCAAGCTAAAAGCAGTCCACAAAAAGCTCAAGAAGTGTCGCTTATGGGGAAAGAAAGAAAAGAAGAGCAAGAAGAGATCTGCGGAAGGTGGAGAGGAATCCAAGAAGAAAAAGTCAAAGAAAAACAAGGATTAGATGATGGTGGGCTGGTGGATACACAAGCAGCAAAGCCAAGTCGCTTTGTGCATTGTTTGCCTCGAAAGACACGCACCAATTTGTAGTTGTACATGTAGCGAAAGCTAAGGAAAGCCAAGGATCAGATGGAAGCACTAGCAGTTCATTGCAGTTTGCTTTGTTCAATGCTTGCCTCCAAAGATACCGGTGCGCACCAATTTCTAGTTGCAGCGCTTTGCTAAAGAAAGCCAAGGATCGGGTGGCTGGCGACCTAGTGAAAGCACCAGCAGTACACTTGATTTGTGCATTGAGTTTTGCCTCCAATGATAGGCACCACTGTGTAGTTGCAGCACCAGCAAGCTGGAATCGGCACAATAACAGAGTCCATTCTATTTCGTACAGACGTGTCTTTCCCATAGATTCTGGGGTGATATTCTTATGCACTTCTTATAAACACTGCTCCTTATGATATGCGGTTGTTGAAACCAGGGGGGTCGCGGTAGCCCTTTCCGCGGTAGCCCCGTCCAGCCTCCGTAGCCCCGTAGTCATCAGTGTAGCTTTTGGTCTGACCATCATTGTCAAAGTTGCTCTCTTCTGCATTGTCGTGGTAGCTGCTTTCGCCAGTGGTTGTGAGCGCCAGGTCATCGCAGTTATCGTCGGTTGCAACCAATTGACTGCCGCGTGGACGTCTTCGAACGCGACAACACAACTTGCAGCAAAAACAGGAAAACATGCTGCCCAAAATGAAGCAGAGAAGGCAGATGAAAACCAACGCAACAATGCCCTCTGGAGTTGCTATAATGTGTTTGCCTTCACTCTTCATATAGTCCATTTCGTCGTCCGGCGTGATTGAGCGGAATATATCGAGATCCAAGTTTGCAAGATCCAAAGCTCCTTCTTCAGTTGTTTCTTCTTCGGTTGTTTCTTCTTCGGGGGGCGCTTGCTTCTTGGGTGAACAGTCGCGATTATCCAAGTTACTAGCAAAACTCTTGACGCGATTGAGCAGCACAGTGACATCGCATACATCCATATCGGCGCGACATCCATCAATGAGGCTGGTGATAGCTTCCCCATTGAAGATGAGTCGAAAGGCAAAACCGGTAGGAAACTTGTCTGTGTCCTGCTTGAATTCATGAATCTCAATGGCGATCATACTGGCATAAGGTGGCCAATCCTTGTCGCCCCAAACGTTTTGGCCTAACGAAGCCAGTAGGTGAATAATGGTGGTGTCATGTCCAGAATAGACGGCAAGCTTGGGACTTGCATCGTCACTGCTCAAGTGAGGTTCCAGTTTATCCAAGATTTCGTGCCACAAGGGAGCCATGGCCAACTTGGCGTATTCTGAGTCATTGGCCTTTGAGACATGTGTGTACTTTTCCACGTCCAAATCCATCAAACGATTGAAGAGATTGGGACCATAGTCACCACTCCCTTCTGGCTGCTCCACCTGGATTTCTTGCTCCTCTCGGCGATTGCTGGGCTGATAATCGTTGACGGCATCCGGCAGAGGACGATCCGTGCACATTGTCGTCATCAAACAATCGATGGCATGCATGTCTTGGGTTTGGTCGGGAAGTTGGAGAACAGTGCGGGTGAAGTCGATCAATGTTTTGGCTTCTTCCGACTCTTTGAACTTTGCAGCATACTCGGTACTGTTCTCCATGTCCTCTCGCATCTCTTTCAGTCGAGGACAAATGTTTTCATTGGTTGAAATGATATCTCTTTTGTAGTCAGCTGTATGCAAGGGGATGACAGGGTATTTGCTTTTCTTTTCGTAGTAGTGATCCATTTCCTTTCCAAACAAGCCCCTCAGGATGACTTGTCCCGACATGAGGGTCCGAGCTTCATCGTCGACACGATAGTAAACAGCTTGCCAGGGTCCATTTTTCAGGTAGCCCCTTCCAGGTCTGACATCCAGTAATGTCAAACGAGGGGTGTTTTCGTTGGAGTTGTCGTGGATATATGCGTCTCTCAAAAACTTTCCATTCTGCAATTCTTGCTTGTACCCTTGCAACAGCAACTGACCCTTTTGACAAGTGCCATTCAAGAAGTTGGACAGGTTGCCACTAGGAAAGTTCAAGGCATCATATCGCTTTTCAAAAAGAAACATGGCTTCGTCATTTCCTGCTTCGGCACCTTCTTCGGTGACTCGTTCCGGTGGAGGTGGCGATAGCCATGCCGTGAGATTGCAATCCCAAACTCCAGTCTCAGGATTGGACCAGTAGTCATCCCAGCAGTTCAAAGTATTACCCCAGGGCGTGCGAGCACCATGTCGCAAAAGCACAGTGACATGCCTTAAACTCGAGTCTCCCAGCTTCAGAGAGCTATTGCCACCACCATCCACATCGAGAGGGGGAATTCCGCGAGTGGCCATTTCATCAGGGGTCGAACAGTAGGGAGGATAGGCAGGATAACGAGTGTACCAATTTTTTTCTTCATCAAATGCCGTGGCTGTGGGAGACAAGAATGTCATCAAGACAACTGCCAACGGCCATGCTGCCGCCAAGGAAGAGCCAGCGGCTGTGCGACCACCAGCACTAGTCTTCATGGTTTCTGTTTCTCGGATAAATGGTGCGTTTGATACTCTTGAAAGACAATGGTCGTGAAAAATAGATGATGTTTGCTGGGTGCCGATGTTTGGGTGCCTTGAATCGAATCTTAGATTCTCTCGGAGTGGTTGTGGGTATCGTCTCTTGCAGCTATCCGAGACGGTCACTGATTTGTTTTGGAAGTGGATTTTTCGCAACATGTAGATGCTCGTTTAGCTACAACGGTACTAGAGTTAGGGATATATGATCCATTTCATCTAGTATCTCACCTCTCGGCTGGGTCGCTCTGTGTGTGGAGAGATGATAAAGATGAACTTGTGATCAGCGCCATTCATTGGGAATGGTTGGCAGGTAGAAAACGGCCGATCACCCCTGGGATTTGTACCATACGGTACGCTTCAGCCTGAAGTGGCTGATCATAACGAGTGCCGAGTCCTCCTCCTTCGCTCCTGCCGGGACAGCTTTCTCAAAGACTGCAGCAGCTCGAGAGGCTGGGTGCAACATTTATGTATGATTCTGCAAAGAATGGGCAGCATGCAGTTTCAGGTTGCCTTCCATGATTCCTAGTCTAGCCAAGTGCAACACTATACAGTGTCAACATCGAATAACACTCTAGCTTACTTGCTTTCTGTTACATGTAGAGCGTACAACTCCCCTGCGTACTACTACAGTGGCAACACCAGTAGAAACAAACTAGCTAGTAGCCGGGACAGTCTTCATGCACAGGTCCAGCAAACGGGACCGAATGTTGTCTCTGAGCAGTCTTGCAGGGGCCAGTCAGGCAAGCTCGTTCTGCTACCGTCCGTACATCAAAGTCGCCAAAGTTGTATCCCAGCCCACAAACTCACCCACAACTCCGCCCGCACTAAAATAAGGCCCAAAGCAAAGATGTCAACAATCCAAACTACCCGCAGAAACAATACTTTCCTCAATGGATCGATGGAGAAGAAGATGAATGATCCTCACATGGATAGGACCTGTGCTTCACCCACAGCTGTCATTGATCCAGGTCGAGAGACGGCGTCTTCAACCTCATCGGAAGCTAGCGTTCCGAAGAAGGCCTCGTCCTCAGCTAGGGACACACCCTCTCATGCCAGGAGCAAGTGGAGGTTTCTCGGGACCTCCAGTAGAGCCCTAACTGCCGAAGCAACCTCCCCTCACGTCGATTTCATGCCTGCTTACTTCTGATCAGAAACATACATGAAACCTGCTTCTCTTGTTGCCTGAAAGTAGGATGTGCCATAGGTCTTGCCACACTTTCCATGACATGATCCACCCTTTAGAAATTTAAAATAGAGATTAGAACTAGTACTTCCTAGTATTAGAAGTTGCAACATTCTTTTTTGCGCCATACGAGGGGTTGGGGAAATAGTCTAGACGCTGACTTCGTCCCCATAGTCCTGCCCTTCTATTCTCCACGAACACCGGTACCACCGGCCAATCACCTTTCTGCTCAGGGAATGGATGAATGATTCAATCTCATCCATCCCGTCAAACCTCTCTCTCAGGGTGCCCTATGGCCAATAAAAATGCACGACTGAATCAACGTCTCAATTGCTTTCCAGTGGCTCCGACCGTCCACAACAACTTCACAATTGGACAACAAAAACGACAACCAAACAATGAAACTGGTGGTACACAAGCCTAACAACGGTGGTTTCGAATCCTCCACGGCCACTGATGTAACCATCTGGGGTGGCAATTTATGGAATTGTGGAGAACATTCTGCTTCCAAGCTGGTCCAATCGCGTCGCAAGCACTTGCAACGGTTCATTTACTTGCCAGAGGCTCACAAAGGGGGTCGCATGGTGCGTCCGCATTATTATCGTGGAGATCGCGGTGCCACAATGGACTTCCCATCCTTGCAGGTGTTGGGGTACTATGAAGACTTGGGTACTCCCGCTGACGTCAAATGGATTGTTCCCAACCTGAAGACCCTCCTCGTGTTTTGCGGGGTGCATCGTGCTTGGCTTGGTGATTATGTCGATCGATGGTCTGTTCAACCCGCCAATCCACCACCACCAAGGCGGCGCCAGTTCCGAAATCTACTTCAACGCATTCAAGAACAGTGTCCCGATCTCGAGGAGGTTCTCGTTTGTGCGGCACCTGACTATGATGTCCCCGAAAAGATTGAGGTGGTTCGAAAGTTAACCCCAGCTCGTCCGGCCCCATGGGAATGCCTGCGATTGCTGGAAGTGGCTGTACGCAAGCCCCAAGCCGGTGACCTCTGTTTCATTTCCCAAATGCCAGAAGCAGTCATGGATTTGATTGTTGGCTATTTTCATGCTCCCAAGTGGAAGCAGGAGGACTTTGCTGTAGATAAGGACGAGGAGGACGAGGAAGAAGACGGTGGCGATGACGTTGTTGGCGCTACTGAAGACCCCATTGGGGTAGACCTAGATTCACTCGAGTGAGCGAATTGGGCGTTTCGACTAACTGGATTTTATGGCTGTGCGTTCCCGGGTCCTTGGCGCCACCTTTTGTCTTTCACTGAATCGAAAGCCATAACAATTTGCCTTTTATAATACCCTAAGAATACTGGTACATCATCAAATACTCTGCTTCTGCCAAAGATCTAGCCAGCGGAAGCAACACCTACAATACATTATGGTACTGGTACGATGTACCTGGTATCCGGGGTCCCTTCGACAGGAGCTTTGGTTTTTGCATTCCAAGGCTCTGAACGCGTCAACAACTTTGGATGGCTTAAACTAATTTGGATCTTTAGGATCTTGGGAAGGATGATGATGTGTGGCGAGGCCACAGCCTCAAACACCGCAAACAACAGTATCGGTATCGGTACCTACCAGTATACCTGGTACATGTACATCAGAGCATACCATCGAAAGGAACGCAATCGATTTCAAGAAAAGGCGACTGGTACGGAAAAAGCAGAAGATTCAAGAAGCATGCAAATTGCCGCGTCACCTCTGTTTGTGTGGTTCATGCTCCTTTCCTGTGGTCGAATCCATCAAGTGGTATTGGCCAGGGCACTCAGTCTCAGAGGACCATTGCTAGTGTCCTTGGGAAAACAAGGAAGGAGCAGTGTAACGTCCACTCCTGGTACCAAGATCCAGCAACCTTTCGCCGCCTCCACTTCCCTATTTGGTACGGGGAGTCCCAACGGCGACACGGACAACGACGAGGAAAATCAAAACATTCTACCAGATCTTCCCGACGCCAAAGGACCCCAAGGTCGTACGGGTTGGACTCACAACTTGCCCACTGAAAAATCTTCCTTTTGGGAGAGCGATACGCCATCGCCCGTGTCAACTCCGTCACCTACCGGTGCTCCTCGCACGGGGTGGCTTCACAATTCCGAGCCGACAGAAACGGCCAAGCAAATCAATCAACAGCAACAACAGAAAACATCTTTAGCTCGACATCGTCTTCAGCAAGCCATGAAGGAACAACAAGTCAATCATCGCATCCTTACTCCACCGGCATTTCATGCGTGCGGAGACAACCGTTGCTTTGCTGTCACGGAACACGTCATCTCGGTCCCACTCGATCATTCACAACAACAACAACAACAACAACAGCGTCGACGACTGGATGTGTACTTTACCATTGTCGAAAAGGTCACCAAAGACAATGCTGATTGGTTGGAAGAATT
>CAICTM010002688.1:0-12473 GCA_903772945.1 Seminavis robusta | reverse complement strand
CAAATGTATACAACCAAAGCACTTATTAACAAACCGCGGAGCACTGCTGGCCTAATCTTGTTAGAGAGATAACATTATCGCACTTATGTCAGGTGACGCACGCATTCCTATGCGTACTCAACAACACACAATAACGAAGACTTCCGCGAGCCCAACGATCTCCCAAACCACGATTATTTCGAGCGATATCACGCTCCACCCGATCTGGTCAGCAGTACTCAACAGAACGACAACAAGACACACACGACTTACTCTCTTCAACTACGCACCACTCCAACAAGACGATTCTCCACACACAATAACACCACCCTGGTGCAGCGCACGTCTCATCCGACCATGTTAAATCCCCTCAAGTAGGCAAGCAAACGGTAACAACCCAGCTGGCATAGGTTCCACCAAAGAAGACATGGGAGGAGCAAGCGTCCATGTATGCGTCGGAAGAATCTTCACAATCCCACCACCGAGCACGCCATACGCAGAAAGGGCCAGCCAAGGCTGGCAGCCAATGCTATTAATCACTGTGGAAGCAATGATGAACAGTCTAATTGCTCAATACCTGGCACTGGCCATACA
This sequence comes from Seminavis robusta, assembly GCA_903772945.1. NCBI lineage: Eukaryota > Bacillariophyta > Bacillariophyceae > Naviculales > Naviculaceae > Seminavis > Seminavis robusta. The sequence continues at coordinate 11,900 of CAICTM010002688.1, read as the reverse complement.
GGATCCTGTCTCATGCAGAGCTCTACTTGTGCTGTTGGGTCTGTATCTGGTCAACTACTTCTTCTTTACTTCTTTAAACTATAATATGAACACAAACTCTGATTTGCGTGAAACTCCATCCAGCCATGCGGATACAGATCCATGCATTCTTTTGGCTGGTATATACCAACTATCTTTCTAGTAGGTCATGGCTGGGAAGTGCATCATCCTTCCTTGCAGAGGAACTCTATGTCCTCTACAGCTGTTCCTATCTTGTCTGATGGTGACACAGCTCATTGTACTGAAAAGTGTACAATGCAGCAGGATCTTTCACCAGACTGGCCAGCACAGCTCGCCGCACCCATAAATATGGCTCCTATGGCATAACTCATCGTGCATCAAGGGTAGCACATTCCATTGACAACCATAGGGGATAGAATATAAGAAATAGAATGAGTAACATCTCAAACCTCGCATGCTACCATGCGACAATACATTGTCATTGATTAATTAACGATCTAAGAGATGTAAGTTTGTATTTCCAAATAAGTGAGCAGTTTATTGATTATTTTCTAGAATAAGCCTGCCAATTGTAAAGCTGTAAAGCTGAATTGTAAGCTGTATCCCGTCGCACATTACCATTTCAGTAGCCAGAGGAACTCGGTTGAATGCTCAAGGTGGAGAGAGAGAGAGAAAGATTTGTTGGCTACTCTAGAACAAACAGACCAGACCAGACATGAGTTCCTGCGCAAACTAGAAGATAATGACAGGCGCCGAGTTGGTGGCTCCCTTGGAGCACGCTGCGATGATGAGGAACAACAAGATCCCTGCTTTCCCAACCTGGACTGCACCAATCTGGGGATTCCACTTGGCAAACGTTGTGCCCCAGTCAGCTGCATTGTTCAGGAAATGGAGCTCTTTCAACAGAACTATGATATGGAAGCATACCAAGCCACCCTCTTTGCAGAAGCAGGGATCAATGAAACAGAGATCCTGGAGGAAACCAACATGCAAGAAGAAGGAATGCCTTCACTACTGTCCCTCAGGGAAAGGTTTCGCACCTTTGCTGCTGCTGCTGCCAACCAAACTGCCTTGATGCAAGCTATTCGAAACCGCCCACAACAAATTCAAGCAATGCAAGGAATCCTACAAAAGTGCACGGCTACACCTTTGGGTAGGACAAATAAATACAAATACAAATACAAATACAAATACAACAAACAACAAACAACAAACAACAAACAACAAACAACAAACAAGCAGAGTGGAGAAATTCAATATAAGGGCTTCCACTTGGAAGCTGGCCTGGCCTTGGATGGTTCCTTCACCCAAATGATTTACTCTGGTGGCCAATGGGGTCGTGTCTGTCTTGGTGGGCTTCATTTGGGTGCACAGGTTTCCTGTGTTTGTGGATGTGTCTATACCTTGGATGCATTTCTAGTTCCCTGTGTTTATTGGCTGGCAGCGATTGATATTCCTGTTGGGTTTTTCCCTTACTCCTTATCAGTGGTGTGATTCTACTTGAATTTGGACCCGCTTTTGGGTTCATTGGGGCTGGCCTCAGTGCCGGCCCCGGAGGTTCAATGTGTAGTGTCTTTCCTGCCGTCTGAGCCTACTGGTATCTATTATTGCCAGAGCTTGCCTACTGTACCGTTACTATTGCACTGCAGCTGTGTGACTTTCTGAGGCTTTGCTCGTAAACTAGCACTAGGATGTATATGTATGAAAAGCTGCAAGATGTTGACTAAAATATTCATGGCTACCATACCCAATGCCTTGGTGCTACCTTTCCGGATTCTTGAAACTCTACTATGGCGGCGGAATGTCTTACAAGACTCAGAAAGATTTAAAGGATTGCATTCGCGACCACTTGGACGCGCCTGAACGAGGATGCCGGAATGCTACGGATTTTATTTAACTAGAACGTGCTATTTGTATTTACTCTAAAAATAGTATAGAGGGCTCGTGCGCAATTTCTCGGAATTGAATCAATCCGCGGTGGCAAAAAAAGAGAGCAAAGATCAACCACACGCCATGACAAGGAATAGAAGACGGCAATACGCAACCACTTCAATAGAATAACTCTTGAGTCAAACCAACACCAGCCGCATCCTCACAGGCAGAGCGAGGGCTCTCGTTCTCTTCATCGCCGCGACCAAGGCTGAGCTTTTCGAGCTTTTCGAGCTCGGGAATGGCATCGATTGTGGGTTTCTTCTTCCTGTTTCGCTGCTTGTTGCTCCTCTTGATGCTTGTTGTCTTGAACCACTCCTCATCATCAATGGCAGCCTTCTCAGGACGGTACGTTGGATGGATGCAATCAGAGACGATAGAGCCACTGGTAACCTCCAAAGTGGTGATGACGGATCCATCGCGTTTCAAGATGTGATTCCAAGAATCAACGGAATGAGCCTTGCCTCCGTACTTGCGAATGATTGCCTGGACACTCGACTCTCCATCACTGTCCAAGGCATGCTCTCCATACGAGAACACAAGACGATGGCTTCCTTCACGAGTAAACGCCCACTCCAATGCTCCACACAAAGCGTCAACACTTTCCTTGGGAAGAATGCCTTTGTCGCGGGCGCCACTGTAGATTTTGACCTTGAGGTCCTTTGTGTTGAAATTGACCATCCTTGCTTGTTGTTATTAGCTCCTTGCGGAAAATGAGTGCATTACAGAATGGAGAGGTAAGCATACGTTCCAGATTACTCCTCGATTGCGCGGCTTTTTGGTCTTGTTTGAATTCAAAATGCTTGCTAGAAAACCCAGGAACGTTCTTCGCCTTCGCCTCTGACATTTTTCCGAGTGTTTCTATTCCAACAGCACAGAACTATTAAAGTGACAATGGCCGCTCCGTTTGCTCCGTCCGCTCTCCTAGATTTGATCGACTCGTTCGAGTATGTGCCGCCTCCGTGGACTCCGGTTGCCCACTCCAATGGTTTGTCTCAAGCCAAAGCTCATGATGTTTCGTTCCGAGTTTGGTTTCCATCAACCAACAGAAGATTCCGTGGAATGATAAGCTTTGAACGATATCTCGAGTCCAACGAGTATCGTCTCGTTTGCCATGGTAAGGAAATCGGCTGGGATGACCACTCTGTCTTGCTTGGTTCCTCGGAGGAGGATGCGGAGGTCATCAGTCTGCCACCACCATCAAAATGGACGTTTGGAGAGTGCAAGAAACTAGCAAGCAACAACCGTCAAGCAAGGGTCTTCGTTGTGCATTTCGGTGGATCGTCGCTCATGAAGGTGCAGCTTGCTTTCAATATTACCCCTCATGTCGATCATGGAAAGCTTTTCATCACGGCAATGACAAGAGAACATGCTCGATGGACGGAATGAAGCACGAGGCAGATTGGGGATCACAATGGCCAATGCAGCCGTAGCGGTTCCCAGCTAATGTGCCGATCTCTAGAAGAGGCGTCATTGACTCACTCAAGCAGTATTATAAGACGCCATTGACTCCTTATTATATGTAGTCTTTAAACATCTATTAGCAACAGCAACATCTATCTATCCAAAGGACGCCCATTCGTACAGAGTTACACTTGCAGTTCTAGTCATCGACTGTGCAAACCACATTGTTATTCCATTCAATTAACACTAGAATCAAAAGCAAGATGGATTGTCGTGTTGGTGGGAGTACAACAAGATGGATCTTCCACCAAAAACCAAAGCTTTGTTGAGAAGCCGACGTTACAGTTGATAGTAGATCACAACTGCTTCAATGTCATTACAGTGAGATTGCACAATGGCCAACACTGCGGCCGAAAGCAACGTCAACGTAAAGGAAGCACACAGGTGGGTCAGCTTGTTGCTCTCCCGAGTAAAGCCAAGGCGATGGGTGTTAATTCCGACACGGCCCTGTGATGCTGATGCCAACAACAGTCTCAGTCGACTCTCTGGGCATCCTTTCGGCACCATCGCCTACATTTTTGCCACTGCTGGTGTCTTCGATAGAGCCAACAACGGAAGCTATCAGCTTGGATCGATCGATGTCTTGAAAACCATTGTTGCAGGGCAAAAGCGACCAAAAGCACGGCTTATTGTTGTGGCAACGAAAGGGTTGGATCAGGAGGAATGCAGTTGTCTGTTTGTAATGAGAGGAGAGCCTCGAGCCAAAGAGCTGCAACCAACAGTTGTACCACATTTGGCAGCAGCACAAATTCGAGGAGGAACGACGCATGCGAAAACTCCTCTTCCAGCAATCAAACTGTCGGAAAAGACAACAACAAAACTGTTAGAATTCTATACGGACATGATTGCATGCAATGGGGTTGAATCACCAGGAGGAAGTCCAATGCAGTCAAGTCCAGTGCAGTCAAGCCCAGTGCCAGCCAGTCCAACAAGTCCTCAAACCAATCTTTCGAGGAGTCCAATTAGCTCCATTCTCCAGGCATTGTCTTCACGCACAAGGAGGAGACGGCGAAGGTCTTCATTTCTTTTACGCCACGGGAAAAGGCTAACCTTTGCGACAACACATCATGTAGAGCCACCCCGACAGATTGCTCGGTACAGCGAAAGCCACACTAGGGCATCTTCTCTGCCAGAAGACAATGATGCCGAGGCTGCTGCAACTGTAACCGAAGATGACAACACGTCTCCTGCAAGCTCCGGAGAAGAATATTCGTTTCCAATCTCAGACGGACTCGATGATGAGAGTGACCACAACGCAGATACAGAACAACAGGACTTACAGGTACAGGTGGCGACGGCTCAAGCAGATCCAAATGATATTATTGCAGGAGCAGATCACAACCCGTGGAGTCCACCAGGTGAGATGGTGCTTGCCGTCAATCTTGATTTTGATAAACGAGATGACGATGGGTTGCGTCCTTCTCGGTTTGGTGACGGATCGATTCCACTTTCAAAGAAGCAAAGACCAGATGAGAAAGCAATGCGATGGGCAATCCTACTGGTGGCTCATCGATTTGGTTACCAACGACCAGAGCTTACAAGAAAACAGAGAAAGTCCATCGCCGCAGCAGCCTGTCGTCTTGTCGCCTATGATTGGGGATTCAAAAAGCCTCTTGCTGGCTCGAGTGTTGAGTTGTGGGACAAAGAAGTAAACAGCAGCCTCGTACATGGAGCCACATCCTTGCAAAGCGTTTTGACAGTGGGGAAGATTGGCAATCAGAACAAGCAACCATACACACGGCAGTTGGATACGCAGCATCCTGGTTACCTTATTCGACTGTTTCGACAAGCGCAGAAGCTTGAGGGAGACAAGGCAACGTGGATTGAATACGCCAGTGCCGTAAATCTGCTATCAGACGATCCAGAAGACGACGGCCCAAAGCTGAACATAAGCCACCAACAGCTTAAGCAGTGGTTTAAGGGCAAAGGAGGAACAACCACAAGGACCGTTATTAAACCTATTCTGACAGCAAAGCACAAAGTGGACAGAGTAGAATGGTGCAACATGATGTTAGATGCGAACAATCGGCACTTCGAACAGTTTGAAACAACCTCAACACGACAATTCAAGCCAGGGCCACCGTACCGTTGCTTTGAAGATGAGAAATGGTTTTACACGTCAAGTGGACGGAGGAAGCGAAAGCAACTGCCTCATCAAGACGGTGAGCATCCGGATGCGGCTATATATCAGCCTGAGAGAGTCTCGAGCCGTCGCTTCGCCACAAAAGTTATGTTTGCTGCCGTCGTGGCCTGTCCATTCCCAGAGCATGATTTTGATGGGAAAATTTACATGAAACGAGTGAGCGAAACTGTTCAAGCCAAGAAGACAACTTACTTCAAACTCATTGTCGACGATTACACTGCCAACACTCTGATCCACCATACTTGGAGGTCTCTGCACTTGCCTCAGCTGCTGCACCAAATGACGGTGGGAGAACTCCTCGACAGCTTTCTCTCCGTGGAAGAGTTCTGCATGCACGAAGCCAACCGAGAGTCTCTTGTCCTGCGATACAAAACGTTTTCGGGACCTTCTCGGCGACAAGCAAAGGGACCACCCAAGGCAAAATGGGTGACAATGAAAGAGGACCAGAACGTGCTCGGACACCAAATCAGAAAGACGCCAGGAGGTCCACTGGTCGGTCTCACTCTGGCAGACATCGATCTCAAAGCGGTTCGACGGGCCGGTCAATGGTTCGAAAAGGATACAACCTGCGATTCTGAATGGATGAAGGTGCACATGCTGCTGATGGGGGAGGCAATTCGAAATGCGTATCATTGGGTGCCTGCAAACCAGGAAATTGAGTTCATCATGGACAATGCTGGGGGCCATGGAACAAAAGATGCCATTGATTGGTATGAGAAGGAAGTGAAGAGGCTGTACAATGTGAAGATCATCCACCAGATCCCTAGAAGCCCAGAAACCAATCTGTTGGACTTGGGGATTTGGTGTGGGCTCCAATCTTATGTAGAAAAAGTCCATCGCCGGAAGACAAAATCGAACACTGATGCCCTTGCTCGAACAGTGATGAATGCATGGGGCAGATACAACTCGTTTGAAGCCTTCCGAAACGTATATCAACGCTGGGACAAGGTGCTATCCTTGATCATTGCATCGGCAGGGGACAACGCTCTCGTGGATAAACAAAGAAAGAATCTCATCGTTCCCATCGTCTTGATGCCTCCATCAACCACTGAAACCGAGGAAGTGGATATCAATGATCAAGCCGATGAGGACTGGTTTGGCCTAGATGAGGGTGAGCCCGCTAATCTGGATGAGGAGTGTCAAGAAGAGGAAGAAGGCTGATATCAGCCGTCATTTTGGCCATTGTGTTGGTGTCGATTGGTTGGTTGGTGGAAAGGATTTCTTTATTTTCGATTTTCTTCCGAGCCTGGCCGGAGTGATTATATACAAAAATTGAAGTCGAATAAAATAGCACGGTTTAGTTTAAGTAAAATTCGTGCACCAAAGGCTTGCGCTCCCTCGAATCATCACAACGCAATCGGCGGGTATGTTTTAATACATTTCTGTATATCTATATTATAAGTCTTTTGTGTCTCACCTGACAATAGCTTCCCCATAGTAGCGTTTCTAAAATCCGGAAAGGTAAGTGGCACAAGTCCTGCCAAGAACATTCGACTATAGACGAGCCGTGATAGCACCAGGTACCGGTACACCGGTATCTGGAGATATAATGTCTTGAGTCTGGTGTCCAGTTCACTTAGAGTCCCTCCAGTCTTGGATACCAAAAAGAGGCGGGAAGCGTCTGCGCGGTACCATTCTCGTGGAGCAGCAAAGAAAAATGAGGGACAGCCTCTACTAAAAATTGCGAGGACAAGCAAGGACAACACCATCTTTGTTTTGGTTTGCCATCATACAATTAATAGCAGTCTATCAACCATGGAACCTGACGGGTCTCGCGCTGATCAAGAATACCAAGATGAAGGAGCCTTACAAGAAGATGTACCGGTAGGTGCTGGAGCAGGGGTATCTTCAGGTGTGGGAGCAAGAGCTTCCATTCCCGTGGCTTCTGCTACCCCCATTGCCACTCAGACCAATGCGGCTCACAAGACTGCAGATGATGATGCGGATGAAGCCCCTCTGGTTTCTGTCCTGCTAGTACCAGAGTCTGATGAATCTGAAAAAGATGAAAAAGACGATGAAGAAGAAGAGCAGCAAGAAGATGGGAATCAGACCATTCAGAATAAGGTTAGGGTCAATTTTGCCAAGGTCAAAAGAGATCCTGAGGAAAGACATGGACTAGCTAAGCATGGACTAGCTAAGCCAAAGGAGGAAACTAGCAATCATATGAGTACTGAAGTGGATAGCAGCAATGGATCTGTTCTGTCAGTCCCTGATTCCCCAGCTGGAGATCTTTGGACTCCTAGCTTGATTCACCTCAAGATTGATGCTGTCAGTGACGAACTTTCTCCCTCCCATGCAGCAGCTGCAGCTATAGTACCAGTACCAGTACCAATGCCTACACCAGCACTAACACCAGCACTAACACCAGGCACCAAATCACCCAAGAGTATTGCAGAGGAACCACAGGATAGCGCGGATAGCATGGGCAATGGCAATGAAGCTAGCAAACAGGGAAATGGTCCTCCGTCACCTGATAAATTACCAGAACCACCACTGGTGCCCACGCCACCTCAGGATGGAAATCATGACACACCACCACCACCGCCAACCACAAACGCACTCACCACGACTACTAATGCATCCACCAGTATCCACAGAAGCACCATGAGCATCAACGACAACAGCACCCACAATCACAACAATGACGAAACACCACCACCACAAGACAATATCAGATGTGCTTGCCAGGCCTCCAAGAGAACATGTCGGGCTCTCACGGTCGCTACTCTCGTCATTGCGGCAGTAGCAATCGCTGTCGTTATTCTAAATGTGACCGACAGTGCCATGTCCGTCGCTGACAGTGCTTCCAGGGACAGTTCCAGCTCCAGCTCCAGTTCTAGTACCACCAGTGGCAGCAATGATATCATTACTCCAGCACCCATCCTTCCAGCAAATACAACCACCCAACCAGCAGCACAAGAGATGACAACCACGAATCCTACCACCAGTCCCACCGGTACTAGTACCGGTGGTCCTGCCACCATCCCGTCATTTTCCCCATCGATAAAGCCAACTACAGGTTCGGGAAGACCCTCCAATGACCCAACAGCAGACCCAACCGTTCATCCATCGCCAAACCCATCCATCAACCATACTTTCCGTCCTTTTGTTACTAGTGGTCCCAGCAGCGACCCATCATCACCATCATCATTACCACCATCATTACCACCATCGTCAGGAAATCCAACACAAACGCCCACAAATGGCACAACCATGTCGCCAACATCCGCGCCATCCACGACGAACCCAACACAAAGGCCCACCAAAGAACCAACACCAGATCCAACCCTTCCTCCATCCACCATCATACCCATACCCTTGGCTACCCGCAACCCAACATCCATGCCATCCACGCTTCCACCAACGCAAAGGCCCACCAATCGCCCAACACCACGACCATCCACATCCCCTCCAACCAAAAAGCCAACGTTAAGGCCCAGCACTCCTAACCCAACACCTCGGCCTACCAATCGTCCAACACCACGGCCATCATTACGGCCCACCAACCGACCAACATCACGACCAACATTGAGGCCCACCAACCCAACAACAACAGGACCTCTGACCACAATCAATCCCACCACAAGACCTCCAACAAACACTAATTCAACCACAGCAATGCCAACCAACCAAACTACTAATCTCAGTCCTAGTCCCACTCAACAACCACTCATTACAAGTATTCCAACCACAGCCACAGCAGAAACAGTTGAACTGTTTGGAACAACCTACTACGTCGCTAACACCACGGGAATTGATAGGGCAGATGTTGATCTCATGGGAACCATTCCCACTCAGATCGGATTGTTGACTCGACTGCATCGGTTGAGCTTCTCGTCCAATGACTTGAGCGGAAGCCTTCCATCGGAAATTGGCATGTTGACCGGGTTGGTTTTCTTCAGTTTGAGTCGGAATAACCTCAGCGGTAGCCTGCCGACCGAGATAGGCTTGCTGACTCGATTGGAAACCTTGACTTTGTCCCGGAATAGTTTCAGTGGAAGCCTGCCAACCGAGATAGGTGCGTGGACGGCAATCGCCGAGTTGAACCTGCATGTCAACAACTTTAGCGGGAACGTTCCCTCGGAGGTCGGATTGTTGACTGCAATGACAGAGTTGAATTTGTATGTCAACGGCTTGAATGGACACATCCCATCGGAGATAGGCTTGTTGACTGGATTCACCATGTTGAACTTGTGGCAAAATAGCTTGAGTGGAAGCCTGCCAGAAGAGCTTGGGTTCTTGACTGGATTGGTTTATTTGAGCGTGTTGCAGAATACCTTGAACGGAAATATTCCATCAGAGCTTGGATTGTTGGCCGGTTTGACTACCTTGAGCTTGACTGCAAATAGCTTGAGCGGGAACGTTCCATCCGAGATAGGACTTTTGACCGGATTGACTACGTTGGGGTTGAATGACAACCAGTTGTTGGGTAGTGTTCCGGCCAATCTGTGTTCCAGCCCAAGCTTGACTTCCATAACTGTTGACTGTGATCCAGACCCTTTTCCTGTGGCATGCACCTGCAATGCATGTGGATGTGGCTAAGCATATTTTCAATGGCTCTCATGCAATGAACGTTACAGCATAAATATGTGACAATTTATAAGCTCTATCGATGCATTCTTTTTTAAGGTTGTAGTACCACGACTTCCGACTCTCCTCTTCGCTCTGTACCTGCGACCAGCATTATCATCTGGTGTTGTTCTTCAATCCCATCCATCCGAAGCAGAAGCAAGTCAAGATCAAAACGGCACAGATCCTGAGGCAAAGGTGCTCTGAATCGAGCCAGTGGTGCGTGGCTCTGTTAATGCTCGGCTCAGCCCCGCTATTCTTCGGGCCCACCACCTCCATATGTGTGGCTGAAATGGAGACAAACATGTAACACAGCCCCCTCTTACTCTCCCTCAAACCCTCTACTTCCTCATTTGTCCCCTTGCATCCCCCCTGCTCTCTCCCAGTGCTACCCACCATTACATAGTGGGGCCAGGGGCCAGGGTCATGCAAATGAAATCAACAATTGCTGTCACAGCTATTTACGTTTTCATAGGTTCTCAAGTGACCAAGGAAGGGGCCGGGGGATGGGGATGCTGATAGGAATTACGAGCCAGCCAAAACAAGTTTTCTTCCAACTTCTCGGGACTTTTTTTTGAGTTCGTACCAAAGTGGTATGTATTCCAGAAGCTACTAAACAGAGACAGCTATCATGCATTGAAAAACAGCTACCAGGAATGCCAATGATGTCTATCTGGCTATAGTAGTAACGCCTGAGACGGAAAGAACGAGTGGTAGGCCTGCAAGATGTTGCCAAAAAAACTCCATTTGAGCACGAAGTCGACATCACATTGCTCTGAACTGAACTGAAGATCAGCACGGTGGCTCTCCTTTAGTGAGGAATCAAAGGCTCAAGGTTGCAGCAGACCGAGTGTTGCCCGTAATTAAGCGGGTGCATGTCGCCATCATCTCTTTTCTGCAATTTTCATAGTGCACCGGTTGCACCGGTACGATGCTCTGCTACAGGTAGCTTGAAGCCTTCGAAAGCCTCTCTCAAGGTTTTCCAACCTAACGTGACTCAGATCATCGGAGGCTTGGCGCTGACTATTCTACCCTTCGCTTACATGGCACTGGATTCGCCATTTCGAATTGTTGGTTGAATGAGTTGGTTGGTTGACCGGTGCGAACTGCTCTGCCCGCTTTAAAACGTTGGCCGCTTGGGGGAAACTGCTGTGGCGTGGTCGGCCTTCTTCATTGCAAAATCCATGGGCAATGAGATCAGGCAATCTCTTCTCCTGACCTGACCAACTCGAGCCACAGAAGAAGGCCACGGCCGGCTTGATGCTCCGTAACAGAACCTTTCGGAGACATCCAATCGTCCAACCATGCACCAGAGATGTGCGTGTTTTTTGCTTGCCTGCTCTATGCCACAATCCCCCAAAAGAGCTGTCCAACATCACAGAGCGATTCCGCGACAACATCGAGTCCAGCCAACTGACAGCCCATTTGCTGCACAACGTTCTTGGCACAATGCCGGAGCACCACAGTCTTGTAGTCTCGAAAGAGTGCCCATCGATTACTAAAGCCAATCGAGTTCGGATCAAAGAATCCAATGTCAACAGCGATAGGATTAATGTCAACTGCCATGAGAGCGTCCGAGGCAGCGTCCAGCACGACTTCCAGCAGCTCTTGACTCAGCAAAATATCTTGCCGGGTTCCGACTTGGTTGACGTGTCCGCCAATAAAGACACCCTCCTCTCCATCATCATCATCATCATCATCAAAGCCCTCCATGTCAAACTCCAGGAGCTTGTCATGAAGGAGAATGTAACTCAACAAATCATCCGTCCCGAATCGAAAGGGGGGTGCCCACTGT
>CAICTM010002687.1:0-12480 GCA_903772945.1 Seminavis robusta | reverse complement strand
GGGATGTGTGAGGAAGAGTTGGCATATGGTATGGTCCAATCAGGCCCCAATCTTTATCCATCTGGCCCCCTTCTTTATGGTATACGGTACGCACCGGAACTGCTTTTCATTGACCATTCGGTAGATGCCGTCGGTTCCTGGCTTTGGCATGTCCTCTTTGTTGAGCGCACTGAGTTCCGCCACTTCTTTGGCCATCTCTCGGTGTGTTTTGAGCATCCCATTGACGAGACCAGAGAGATTTTCTTCTGTTTCGGTGGTGCTATTCTTGGTGGATGCCAATACCGTCAAATGCTTCTCATTTCTCTTCTGATCGTGGCTCAATGTTCTACTCGAGAACACCCCATGGGCTGACTGAAACGCCTCTGCCAAGGGCCCCAACAGTAGCAATGACAGAATCAAGGAAACAGGCTTCATCTTTGGTTATCTTGCGACAGGCGGCGGGGTGGGTAGAACCTTGGGAAGGGGGTAGATCCTGCTTCAGAGCTACCAACGCTATTTGTGGACAGTTCAGGGCTGGAAGACTCCAAGACCGTACCGTACCGGTTCTCAGTTGATGATGGCAAACAGCCGGTAGCATTGGATCCTTCTTTCCCATGGCGAGAAGAGTTGACGTGGTGCAGTTTGTGTCAAGTGTCTTCGCATCTTGATCATCCAACCTCAACGCCCATTTCGGATTTCGGAGGCACATTTTCCCTAACCTTAGGCAATTTGCTGACGTCATCCATAGCTTTCCATTCTTCGAACCGCTTGTTCCCCTACAGTACCGGTGCCGGTACCGGTACGATGTACCACCAGGTACCAGGTACCGTGGTATTTAAAATACCGTGGTTCGGTATCTCCAAAACCGTGACTGTCACTCACCATCGTGTTCCATTTGCTTCAGTCCGTCTGTGTTTTGTTTCGTTCATCGCTACCGGTAGCTAGCCAGGTTCAGATGCAGCCGCTAGCACCCTGACTGCGGTTGCTACCCACCACCTGCTTTGCTACGCTCTCCTATTCAAGATTTCCGCCGCCCAACATGGCTCCACCTCGTTCCTCTGCAGCGGAGAATGTTGCATTTACCACGCCAACTACCATGGCAAGCTGAAGACCCATGGAGGATTGGTTGACAAGATACGAAGAGGTCACTCATCGCTCGAACCGCCAAGGCCCACTCATTGGCTCGACGACCTGTTCTTCTCCAATTTCAGCCACCAGTCAGCAAGTTCAACAAATCTTTTTTGGTTGCAGAGACCAAGAGTGTCATCAAGCAAGTTTCCAAATATGTCGAGTTATATGCTACGGACTAGTGGAGCGTTTGACTCCCCTCGCAAATAATACTGGCATGTGACCAATGCCACAGATTGTGCAAACACAACCTTCCATCACCCGCCTAGAATCTTAGTATCGAAAGGCCCTGTTTTGATGGTTGTTTGCAGCCAAATCGTCAGGAACCAACTCACGCGCTCCATGAGGATGGGTGTCTCCAGACATGTCATTTCTCTCACTAAGCATGTCAGCGCACAGCTTGTCAATAGAACTTGCTGAAATCAAATGACACATTCGGTCTACTTGCCACGTAATGGGAGTGTAGGCGGAACAAATCTCGTCGTTGAAAGATGTGCCAGTTGTGGAACCTGTGTACTTGGTGACATATTTGCCCATCTCGCCATCAACAAGCATACCACGCATCATCTGAGGATAGAAGTAGGTTTCATCGTTGACAATGACAAACACTTGGGCCTGCACGCCAACGGTGAGCGAAAGGGGGTCAAGCTCAATTTCATCGGATTTACAAAAGACACCATCCTGGAATGGAGTCTGGTACTGGTTCAGGGTGCCACAAGCACCAGCACTGGAATGTGGCCAGTGAATTTCATAGGTTTCACCAACTGTCATGCTCGTGCAGTATTGCCAGTCATATGGTGTTGTGAACTTGGGGTCGGTTTCATCGTAGAGGCTGCACTCGTAGCCAAGACGAGCCTCATCTTCTGGGTAAGATCCATGGAAACCTTCATCGAGTTCACGAGTTGGACCAGATCCATTTTCATCGTATTGACCCAAAGAATAATGCTCCGTGCCACGGTGCCAGTGGACGTTGACGGGACAAAGACCAGCTTCAAAGAAGGTAGAGGTGATCGGCACTGCTTCAGTTTCGTCTCGCCGACGTAGCCTTCCGTCACATTTGCTCCAGCTTGTTCCAGGGCATTGACGACCCCGTCAATCATACACGCAATAGATTCAAAGTCTGGGTCAGTTCCTTCGCAAGTGTTGTCACCAGGAGGAGGAGGGCGAACAAACGTAAAAGAAGGGCTCCCTTCCACTGCGATATTATCATCATCCATGCCACCGGCACTCTCCATCACATCATCATCACCAAGGCAAATGGCCAGTGTGTCTTGGCAGTTCACCAAGTCATATTCGCAATTGTCTTCGGCGGCCTTTTGAAGAAGACGCAAAAAGCTGCCTCGAGCAGGAGACACCAGATTGATGAGAATACCAACGGCGACAGTGACTTTCATGACTTCTGAAGGGGGTACAAGATCGAGGGTTTTGAATGTGTGAGCCCAGTGGCAGCAACAAGGAAAATAAGGCGGGCAGATCGTCACGAAGAATCCGTACCTCAGCTTGGAAAGCTTCGGCAGGTTGTTGAATACTAGCTAGCTAACCAGAGCTTCAGCAGCGGCGGCGGGTCATCAGTGTTGATAGTTGGCCTCCGTTGAAGTCTTGGGAGACAAGAAAAATGAGCTGGAATTGCGAGAGATCTTTTTTTGAGGGACGATGACCTCATTCATTGAATTTTATGTCTGTAAAGAAAATCAGTATAATTATCAAGATAATATTTATAGGAGTGTATTACTTGTTACTAGCACAAGCTAGCTACCGGTAGCATTTGTAAAGTTTCAGGTACCTGCATACTAATGAAAAGAATGTACTGTATGTACAATTTAAATATCCAGCTGGAGACTGCATGACCAAGTGCCAGATGCTCCCTTTGGATGCTGCCGCGGATGGCAAGTGGCTAACTGAGTACTTACAAACTAACACTGTTACACGACGCAACGACAGGTGAGAAGACACAGGTTGGTGTCTTATGAGGGATGTCTTGTGACGGACGTGCTCGAATGCGAAAGATCTGGGCACAGAATAGAGTTATCTCATCAACGAGGTAAACGTGTAAAGTAGCGGATGGCACTGAGGATATCATTCACTGATGACAAGTATCGTGATCCCGTAATGGTACTGGTACCGTACGCTAATCCGCTATTTATTTCAAATGAGACCGGGGCCGAGCGTGGGCGAGACGAGAACGAAAACCAAAAAGGACTTCGGAGCGAACATAATAACAACATAACAACCCCAGCAGCCGAACTAAAGCCGATCCTATCCGTCCCTGATTACGGTCATGCCGTAACGGTAACACCGCAAACAAGAGGCTTGGCAATTGGCATTTAAGTCAGCGGAAGCTGTGATACCTCGGCAGATAGACAGATGGAAGAAGAGGATCATGTTTGAGATTGGTTGTGATTTGCGCAACCCAAAATGCGCGAGTTTTGGGGTACCCCGGTGTTGCATGCTCTTAGTTAGCTATCCATACCAGGTACTGTAGAGGCTGGGCGACAACACGTGATTTTGTTTTTTTATTGGTGGTGAGCGCTTTGTGACTGACTTTTTCTCAATCCCGAGTTTCAAAACGGAGTGATACGATTTTGCTGTGAGCCATACTATTAAAGGACACTGGAGGTGTAATAGATATACCGGGCGAGCTGACTAAAAAAATGGGCCGGCATAGTAATATTGTTGAAGTTTGGCTGAAGGTAGTGTCATTAGATTTTTCCGTCTGAGAAAGAGGCGTGGTAGCTTACGGGAGTTTAGAGATGTGCAACATGAGACGTTAGATTTTTCCATCTGAGAAAGTGGTGTGGTAGCTTACGGGAGTTTAGAGGTGTGCAACGTGAGACGTTAGATTTTTCCGTCTGAGAAAGAGGCGTGGTAGCTTATGGGAGTTTAGAGATGTGCAACGTGAGATGTTAGATTTTCCCATCTGAGAAAGTGGCGTGGTAGCTTACGGGAGTTTAGAGGTGTGCAAATGTGAGGAAAATATTCAGGATCCGTTGCTATAAGAGAATGTGTGAGAAATGTGGGGGCCCAAGTGGGGGCTTCGTTTTTAGATAAACTCTAACCTAAAGGATAACCAACCAACCAAAACCAACCAACCACCACCACAATAAACGTGTTCAGAGATCACCGGGGTCTGCCCGGTATATAATAGTACCGGTATGCCATACCAGCTAAATACCGGTACCGGTAGACGCTGACTCATCTTACTGTTGTTGCTGTCGTCGACAATTGGGCTTGTTGTTGCTGTCGTCGACAATTAATTTGTTGTTGACTGGACAACAGGCAACAACAAGAAGACCTTTGAGCTCTCACAACGTCTCAACCATGAGGAGACAAGAGCTAAGGCCGCTCTCTACCCAAGCGACTAAAGTAGCGACTAAGCCATATTTCGTAGTTTAGTCGATAGTTTAGTCTCTGAGGGTGGTGTCTACCCAAGCGACTAAACGTCCCACGGACTAAAGGCTTTAGTCATTATGTTCGCTCACCGACTAACGGGAGGCTGGTTAGTCGGTGAGCGAACATAACGACTAAAGCCTCTTTAAGAACTCTTTAAGAACAGCACTTTAAAAAAAGAACAGCACTTTGAAAAAAGAACAGCACCCTCATTGCACAGCCTCACTATCAGAGCATCGCGACAGAGCTGATAGAGTAGAGGTGCAACCGATCGAACGATCGAAGAGGAGTATCGGATCGAACGACCGAAGAGGAGTATCGGCTGATAGTAGAGGTGCGATCGAACGATCGAACGATCGAACGATCGAACGATCGAACGATCGAACGATCGAAGAGGAGTATCAGCCGCACCTCTATCGCACTTACCCTTTATCAAGCCGACAGTCTTCGGTTGAGAATAGAAAGCCATCCCTCATTGCAGAGTATGGAGTGCGGGATGGCTTTCATTTCTCGGCCTTTGACTGAATGATAGTAGAGGTGCAAACGATCGAACGATGGAATGACAGAGGAGAGGTGCATCGCAATGGTGTGTTTTGAGTCTTGTTATCTCAGTCTTGTTATCTCAAAAAAGTAATCACTTCTTTTAAGTCTTTGTTTGAGTCCTTTAAATCCACCATGCTGATAGAATATTGGTAGCCCACCAAGTGATCACTTTTGTTAAATCTTGTCTGAGTCCTTTAAGTCCACTAGTGTTCCGTTTAGTCATTTGTTTAGTGCTCTGGGTAGACAGGTCCAAATGACTAAAGAACTGACTAAATTGTTTAGTCCGAGATTTAGTCATCTGCTGGTAGACACCACCATTACTAAAGGATAATGACTAAATCTTGAACTAAACAACCACCTAAAGGATTCCTTTAGTGGCTACTTTAGTCCCTCCGGTAGAGAGCGGCCTAATACGATGGAATTGGAGGCATGGGCAAATCCGACGGTTCTAGGCAATAATATCCGATCTCTTGATTGGCTCTGACAACGACGTTGTCAGTACATGTATCCTAACCAACCAGCAGCAATAATTACAGACAGTGCAGTAGCAGCAACACTAAAGGTAAGTTTGAATATGCAGTTGACTGAGACCAGCATACGAGTATTAATGATCATATATTTCTCACTCAATTCCTCTCCCATTGCATGGCATCCCAACGGTACCGGTATTCCATCCAACAAACCTACCATACATAAGTCGATGGCCAGGCCTGGGAAGGTCAGCAAACTCGTCTTCAGAGTTAGCCTCCTGCTACCACTGACAGAAGAAGATCAACAATTATGTCTTCATGAGCGAGCAACAAAACAATTCGACTTCTATTGACCATTGGCAGAGTGCTTGTGTGAGAAATACCCTTGGGACAGTCTCCAATACAAGTAGCCATCGGCATTGCCAGTAGCATCCAGTTGTCTTGGAAGACTTCCCAGTCTTTGTAATGCTCCTTGTTCGTCATGTGTGGGAAAATTATGGATGTCAATGCTGAAGCAAGTCAAGCAATCCATTGTCGATTTTTGAAGGCACCGCAACAAGATCCATTGAGAAAGAGAATGGTTCCTGGTTCTAGTACTTTGCCGTGCCGCACATGAAATAGCAGCTGGCAGTACGGATAAAGCAACTACCAGACATTACAGTTACCACTATGATGCGAACGCATATCATTCAAGAGATGCAGATGAGACATCCAAGCAAAGAATGACCCTGACAAGAAGGCGCTTCTGAAGCGACCTGCTGTGACTTGTGGCTTTATCGCATGTCTTGGTTCCTTCCAGCGAATCAAGAGATCCCACCTTTTTCGCTGCTAGCTATCCATCCAGCACCAATGCCATTGGCATCTATTTGCCAGCATCTCAATCCCTTTATGGCGCTATTGTTCCGCGCATGGGGTTGTTCGCAAGTCAAAGAAGGAGCCAACACGGAAACACCATACCATGAATCTACAGATCATCCTTGGCCAAGCCGAAACACGAGGGGTCGTGGTACAGGATCGGTGGGAACCCAACCTTGGCGAAGCAGAATGCCTCCTCTCTGAATGAATACTTCCTCGTGCCTCCTCTTCAAGGTTGTCGGTGTTGCCCATCCTGGATTCCCTGTTTGGTGTACTTGAGGCTGCTTGATTCCATGCACTGGGCTAAGTTCACTGAAAGCAATGTACACGAATGGAATGGACAGGACATAGCGGGGTGCCGGGAAAGGCGGCCTTGGTCTTATGTTGCAGTTGCCTAGCTAGGATCAGACAACAGTCATTCCTGCCGATGAAGAAAAGAGCTAGAGCTAAAATCACCGAAACAACGGTAGAGGTTACTGACTAGTTACTGACTACGGTACTCTTCAGTTCCACCATGGTTATACCGGTGCGTACTACCGTAGTTCCACCATGGTTATACGTACTACCGTAGCTCCACTACCGGTACCGCCATCCAAAGAAACTGCATCCAAAGCTACCAGTAGCCGGCGAGAGGTGACCGGAATTACTCGTTTCGAAACTTGAAGGCCCAGTTGAGTTCGGTGCGGACGTATTTGTATTTGTAACCATCCCGCCTGGAGGGCAAACGAGCTTCAAAGGCATTGCTGACACCATTCTTTGTTGACAAGTCTTCTGTCAACAAGCGCATCGCCTCGCTTGTATTGTTGTTGTACAAATACTTTTTCAGGCCATACTCAGATTTCGAGACTTGGAATACAAGAGCCCGCGTTTCAGAAGATTCCTTGCCATCCATCTTGTAGTGAACTTGGATCACGTAAACTTGGATCCCAGGCTCTTCACATTTCAAGCAATCATAGAAGTTGGGTGTGTTTGCACCATCCACGGGCAATCCGAATTTTGTTTCTAAGAATGTCGTCAACATCTTTTTTGTGACCTTCTCCTTGGGGTTTTTGTAAAGCTCGTGGAAGTTCGATTGCTGCCTTTCGATTGCATCAGAAAAGGGCTGTCCACCAAGCTCTTTGAACGCCCAATAGATTTCATCAATTTGTACGTTGTCCATTTTGGTTTTGGTCTTCTTGGCCTTCTTGGCTTTGACTACCTTTAAGTCTGCTTCCTCCTTGTCCGAGAGAAACTGGCGGGTAGCTACAAGTCTGATGGACTTCACATCTCCTGCCTGTCTCTCGCCTTTGCCGAATGCCTCCAGAAGCATCAGACCAGCGGAAGCCTCCGACTGAATATCCTTGTCCGTGAATTGGACAGCTTTCATTCCCTTGGTATTATCGTGAATGATATGGTGGTTGGCACGCAGATGCAGTGCGTGATAATCAGTCTCACCATTCTCAAAATGAATGGCAACCAACAGGAGAAAGATGCCTGTGCTTCTACCAAGAATGTAAACCAGACTATCCTGCTGGAAGGGAACCTGAACATGTACACCCAGCGAGGCCGCAAACGCTTGCACTTCAGCCAAGCTGGGATCCCCACTTGCATCCTTCCCGACCTTGAGACGGTCTCGAACTTCTTGTTTTGTCAAGTTAAGGAGCCGCTCACGAACTTCTGGGTTCAGCTCATCGCCCTTGGTGGTTGCCAGAAGCCACATGCACGTAGTATTATTATCTTTTGTTCGAAGAAGGGAAGAAGTGTCAGCATGGTTTTGTGGCTTATCAGTAAGGGACAATCCTCAAACTTACCGGGGACACAAGTCCTTCCGTCGCCGTGTGCTCTACCCACTCCATCGATTGCCTTGACGTCCTTAATATTCATTCTTGTCCAGCCACCAGTTTGAAATAGCTGTGTAACGGCTGCCAGAACGGATCGCTTTAGCTTGTCGTACAGCTCCGAGGCTGATGACTCGGGCACATTCGCAAATGGCATCAATCCTGAATTGTTCTTAAAAAGGATCAGCTCGGGAGCCACTTTCAAGAGATATGCGATCACTGCATATCTACCATGCTTGCAGGCAATATGAAGGAGGGTATCCCCAGAGTCATCTGCGACCCGTGCTGATGCTCCTTTCACTATGAGACTCTCGAGCTTGTCTTTGTGAGGGCAAGAGATGTGTGAGAACTCTCTCGCCTGTTTGCCCGCGAAACAGTTGCACTCTTGAATAACTAAGTGAGGGTAGGATTCCCCATTTGTGTTGCAAGCATTCCAGTTGAAACTCTCCTCCAAGTGAAGATCACGAATGGTTTCGGCCGAGCCAGAGCATATCTCTGCTGCTATGTCTGCCGAAAAAGCAGCCTTTCGCTCCTCCTTGGTGTGTTCTCCAGAGTGACGCTTCCAATCTTCCGCTAGAAGTTTGGAGTGAACAGAAAAAGCTTTAGCACAGATTGTCAAGCGTGACATGATACCTTACATTCATCATGTTGCACTTACAAGAATATTCCAAATATCTGCTGGTGTTTCCCTTTGCCTGATTCTGTTCAACTTGAGCCAAGATATCTGCCTGTAGGCTGTGCTTCTTTGCCGTCTTTTCAATCGCCTTTTCGCTGGAGGCTGCTGCAGGGGTCTCAGTCTCATCTAGATCGATGGACTCTTCCTCTGCTCCCTCATCCTTCCTCGAAGTATCCGAATCCTTCTCGCTGTTGTCCGAGGCCAAGGCCATTCTTTCGGGACTTGGAGCATCATCGTTCAATTCCGGAGTGCTAGCTGACTCTTTCTCATCCTTCCTCGAAGTATCCGAGTCCTTCTCGCTGTCGTCCAAGAACATTCTTTTGGGGCTTTAGAGCATCTGACTCCATTTCATCCTTCCTCGAAGCATTTGACTCAGTCTCATCCTTCCTTGAAGTATCCGAGTCCTTCTCACTGTCGTCCGAGGCCATTCTTGCTTTCGATTCGGGAGTGCTAGCTGACTCCATCTCAGTTCGTTCCTCTGTGGACTTTTCTTTTGAGAGCGAATTGTTATTGGACAATGCATCATGGTCGATATCTTTGGATGTGGTTAACACCTTCTCACGGGCCAGTTTACTGATTGTGTCAGAGTTGCGAGACGTGTCATGGCTGACACTGTCTTCCTTGTCGCTGGACTCGGCTGCAGGCATCTCAGCATCGTCTTTCTCCTCACTAGACTCGCTGGACTCGGCTGCTGGCATCTCAGCATCGTCTTTCTCCTCACTAGACTCGCTGGACTCGGCTGCAGGCATTTCAACCTCGAGACCTTCCAACTCTTCGCTGATCTTGCCGTGTTTTGCTGCTTCGTCGTCGCCATCATGATCTGAAGCGTCTTCATCACGTGGCTTCGGAGCGTCATCCTCATCGTCGTCAGTAGCTGATTTGTTGTTTTGTTCCTCCACGGACTTGCCACTTTCTGTATCGTCTTCTTTTTCGCCGTCGTTATCATGCTCCGAAGAGTCTTCCTCACGTGGCTTCGAAGTGCCATCCTCTACTTGTTCTTCCTTTTCTTCCCCATCCTTCCTCGGAGGACCGGACATCTTTTTGGGTGCTGACTCCGTCTCGGCGGTACCTGAGTCACTGTTTTGCTGTTCCTCGACAAGTTGTTTGGAAGCGTCATCCTCCATACTAGCAGCTCCATCCTTGGATACTCCATCGATCTCATGGTCTTCTTGGGACTTGCTCTTCTTGGTCAAATCATCAGCAAAAGTGACTGTCTTCGTATGTTTCCCATCTGCATCATCATTTCGAGTGCTCTTCGATGCAGCTGTGGGACTGGAATCTCCACCGATCTTACCGTCAATGTCACCACCTGGAAATGAATGATCTGGCCACTTTGGAGTGGACGTTCCTTTCTCCTCCTGCTCGAAGGCTGGCTTTTCCGAAGTCTGGCTTTCCGAAGTCTTGTTTCGAGGCGAGCTTTGCTTGGTGCCCCTTCGCTTCTCCCGTGATGCCTCCTGGTGACCATCGCCGCCATCATGGGCATCTTCATCTCCAGCGTTGTCCTCTTTTGCATTATCCACCGTAGCATCCTCCTCCGTCACGACAGCTGCATCTTCTTCCAAGGTCTTGCCATCATGGTTGGCATCCTTAGCCGATGCATCCTCTTCATCTGATGCCGCCTTCTTCCCGTCGAATTCTGCAGATTCATTCTCGCCCTTGGCTGCTGCCTTGTCTTGTAATTCATCCTCTGGCATAGTTGCTGGCTTCTCCGGAGTACTGTCGTTGGGCTTCTCTTCCGAGGCCATTCTTTTGGGACTTCGAGCATCATCGTTCAATTCCGGAGTGCTGATGGCTGACTCGGACTTGCCGCTTTCTGCGTCGTCTTTTGAGGGCGACTTGTTGCTGGACAAAGCATCATAGTCGATATCTTTCACTGGAGCGGATTGTCGCAACTGCTGCATCAAAACTTTTTGTTTCGCTTGCTGATTCCTGCGTGCCGTCGTTTGCATCAGTTCCTCCATCGTATTCTTGTGGACGGATTGGTTCAGAATTCCTTCCACCCCACTGGGCGAGGCCAAGTCATCGGGATCGGATGAGCTCGGCCCCAAGAAGCTCATACTTAGCCCTGCCGAGCTAGCTGAGGATCGACGACCAGATTGCCAAGGGGAACCATCTGAAGGACTAGAGAAGCGAACGCTCTTCTTCTTCTTCGCCGGTTTGCTGCTTGTGTTCGAGTTTCTGTCATCGTCACCAGTGCTATCCTCACCGTGGTCAAGTTGTCCATCCTTGGAATCTCCACCGATCTCATGGTCTTCTTGGGACTTGCTATTGGTTGATGTGATCGATTCAGAAAGATTCAACGAATCAGAATCATAAGAATCGCCTTCTTTCCTGGTACCCTCAACTGTTGCAACTGTTGGAGGAGGCAAATCATCTGTCTTCGTACGTTTCCCATCTGTCGCAAAGGATTCGTCAACATCATTCTTTCGAGTGTTCTTGGATGCTGTTGTTGAAGCCTTGCGCTTTCGCTGAGCCAACTCTTGCTGGTCAGCCCTTGCGGAACCAAAGGGAGGTGTGTGAGGTTTCGGAGTAGAAACAGGAGGCGATGACACCCGCAGAATTGGCGAAAGACCACCACCAAAGTCTCCTTTGAGCACATTTTGCCCTTTGTCTATGATGAGCGGAGACAATGCTTTGTTGTCTGAATCTTGGGAGTCTTCGGCAATGAATTTCGTACCCAGCACGCTGTCTAAGCTAATATCGCATTCCTTGCTGTCTTGGCTTTTCTCGGCGGAGGATGGAGATGAAAGATACCCAGATCCTCTCGATCCGCCAACTCCACCTGCTGCTGCAGTTGGTGTTGGTGTTGCTGTTGCTGTTGCGGCTGGTGCCGTTGCGGTTGGTGCTGCTGCTGTTTGTGTTGCCGTGGCGGTTGATGCTGGTGGCGCTGCTTTGGTTGCTGCCGTTGCCGTTGCGGTTGAAGTTGCAGTTGGTGTTGGCGCTGGTGCGGCTGGTGGTTTGGGTGGTGATGTTGCTGCTGGTGTTGCTGCTGGTGTTGCTGCTGGTGTTGTTGCTGCTGCTGCTGCTGGTGTTGTTGCTGCTGCTGCTGCTAGTGTTGCTGCTGCTGCTGCTGCTTGAACTCCAAAAGGATCAGGGTTCGATGCTGCGACTGCTGCGGCTCTTGCTCCGTCTCCTGTCGGGGGAGGAAACTTGAGGGGACTCTTTTTTTTAACTGCTCGCGATTGTCGACGTCGTGCTGCTGCTGCTGCTGGTCGTGCTGGTGCCACTCTGCATCTTTTGGTTGCTCGTTGGTCCATGCTTTTGGGGGTCATCTCATTGGCTTTTCGCTTCGGATTGGTAGCAACATCAACAGCAGCAATGTCAGCACTATCAGCACCATCATCTTCTTTGTCCTCGGCATCTCCTTCGTCGTCAATTTCCATTGAGGAAGCGTCATTGTCTTCCATTGAGGAAGCGTCATTGTCTTCTTCAACTTGATTGCGAGCGCTGGTGTCGTCTTCTCCAGCATTGCCATCATCATTGTCTTCGTTCTCAACCTGCAGCAAAGACGTCTCGTCGCTTCCATCTTCTACTTGATGGTGACCGTGGTCATCTTCTCCGGCAGCTCTACTTGCTCTAGGCAATGGTGGCGACAATCCTCCTTCTGGTACTAGTAGCACACGAT
>CAICTM010002686.1:0-12483 GCA_903772945.1 Seminavis robusta | reverse complement strand
GGGCGGTTCCTGGAACATGGGTGCAACGAATTAAGAGGTTACCAGACGACAATTAAATAAGTTCAAATCAGATGGTGCTGCAGAGAACCTTCAGTCCTATGAAGGTGTCGCGTACTCTCCACTTGTTGGTGGCCCACCGTTAGAGCCGGTCTTCTTCTTGCAGCTGCACATGGATGGAATCGAGCAAGTTATTTTACTCTTGCTTTCTGTCAAAGCCCTCAGCCTGTCGACCAGCCACTTTACATGGAATTGCCTCAGTACTACGACCCAAAGGTATGAAGGACAGGACTGTGTTTTGAAACTTGACAAGTCCATTTATGGCAGACCGATTCACCTAAATTATTTATGAGCACTATGTCGCGGGATGATCAACTTGTTTCGAAACCTCGGCAGCAGACCCATGTTTGTTTATTCATAAGGAGCATCAACTCATGGTATTAAATTATTGTGATGACCAAATCTGGCTAGTCCAGACAATGATCTGATTGATCCTATGTTGGGCAGCTCCAGAAACTTGGATATGACCTCATATGGAAGAAAAAGGTGACATCTTGGATTCCTCGGCATTAATTTTGAAAGACAGGGAGCAATGTTGAGCTTACTCAAAAGGGCTCATCAATAAAGTCATCGAATATACTGGTATGTCTGACGCTAGCAAGAAGCTTTCTCCTGCCGCCACCGATCCTCTCGGAGCTGACAAACTGGGGGCCCCATTTGAAGAAGAGTGGAGCTATCCAGCTGCAGTTGGGATGCTTCTTTATATTGCGTCGAACACTCGCCCAGACATCATTTAGTGTGCACCAGGTGGACGATTCAGTCACAATCCCAGGCATTCCCATGCTCAGCAATCAAACGTATCATTCGGTATCTGATTGCCACAAGTGACAAAGCCATTTGTTTTAGCCCTAAACTTGATCAGGACTTGATGTTGGTCGATGCTGACTTCGCCGATTGTATGGATATGAGGATGAACAGATCCGGTGTCCGTCAAGTCTCGCCATGGATTTGTCCGACTCTGTTTGGGTGCCCTATTATCTGGTCCAGCAAGCTACAGACTGATATTACTTTGAGCTCACTGCTGCCGAGTATGTTGCCTTCAGTGTCAATGAGGGAGCTGCTTCCTATGCGAGCTTTGCTCAAGAAATTGGTAGCAATGAATATGCCGGTAATTACTGACATCTCGTGCGTCTACAGTTTCGAAGACAACAAGGTTGCCTGTCTCTTTGAATTTCCCAAAATGTCTGCCGCAACAAGTATTTGGCATGAAGTACCACTTCTTCAGGTCCAATATCGGGGGTCGAAGGGCATCGTGGCTAGTATATTCCGACTCTGGAACAACGGGCCGACATTTTCACTAAGGGTCTTCCGGCTCCACAGTTTGCTGTCATTCGGAAGCTCCTCATGGGATGGTAATTTACCTCAGCACTTTGCTGGGGACTCTCTCCTATCGTTTCTTGCTCCAGCTTCGTTTCAGCTGTAAGGGAGTGCGACGGGATACAGCTTACAATTCAGCTTTACAGCTTTACAATTGGCAGGCTTATTCTAGAAAATAATCAATAACTGCTCACTTATTTGGAAATACAAACTTTACATCTCTTAGATCCCTAGATTAATCAATGCACAATGGTATTGTCGCATGGCCTTGTGGTGGGGCCAAGGGAGCTTGGTTCATTTGTTTCATTTTCTTCAATGCTATTGCCAGTTGGTGGCTGATCATTGAAAGGGTAACACCATGGTTGGCACCATGGTTGGCTGGTGGAGAAGGAGTCACAACTGGAGGCCTTGTATGGTTGACTGCAGGGGGGTCCACAGGTGTGCTTTCATGGGATGGAATTGGAACTGGATGTGGAGACCCTGCAGTGGTGGACCTGTTGGTGTTGCCAGTACTATTGCCAGATGTTGTTGGTGTAACACCAATGGCAGGCTGGGCCTGTGGTTGTTGCTGCTTCTTCTTGCGAGCCATGATGATTGTTGGTGCGCTGGCTGAGTGTGGTGTACTGTAGAGGTGTTGTTTTAGTGGTGCTTGAACAAACACTGTGGCGAAAAAATCCAAATGGAGACCTGAAGCCTTGCACTGCTGGTCAATGACGAAACAAAGGTTGCTTGACACACTGGTAACCTTGGAATCCTTCGAAACAGTCAAACGGTGCTCTCGTGGTGTTGCGAGTTACCCTTGGAAGTCACTCGTAACAGTGGATAGATCCGTATCTTCCCACAGAGTTCGGAATATCCACGAAAATGTGAGGCGACTTGGATCTTAGGCTCGGCTTGCTTTCGGAACAGAGCCTGCGAGGTACGGTACCGGTCTTGTGAGTACCGTGTGAGTACCGGTTCCCCGCAGTATCCTCCGGACGCACGACTGAGATAATCCGTAGGAAAATCGAAGATCGATCGACAATGATGTACCTGTTGCCTTCCACTTGCGGCCGCCGTAACCAAGCCGATTAACAAGGAACTGGCTGGACCAACCTCTCAAGCACCCTCGGGTTGGTAGGTGACCGTCTTGGTTTGACCGTAAACGATCGCGATTTGAGTTTTCGGCACGATCGAGTATCAGCAGGTCGCGATTTTCTTGTTGATCGATCTTCCACTCTTTTCACTCAATGACCGCTTGTACTGAGTCTATTAACCAAGGAACAGGCTGGTGTATCCTCTCAATCACCCTTTGATTGGTAGATGACCGTCTTGGTTTGACTGGAAACGGCCGCGATTCCAGTTTTCGGTCGTCGATCTGTCGAGGTTTTCCGTCGCGATTTTCCTTCCTTTCACTCCTCCGTCTTCCACACCGCTAGCCACTCTTGTGTGCTTGCGACAAGTTAATCCTATGAATTCCAGGTAGGAACTCAGCGGTAGGTGCACAAGAGCTGGGATGGAGAGCTCTGTTTGGTGGAGATCTCCTTCCACTGGCGCTGGAAAGGCCAGCCCAAGGCTGGCAGCCAATGCTATTCAATCACTGTGGAAGCAATGATTGAACAGTCTAATTGCTCAATACCCTGGCACTGGCCATACAGGATCCTGTCTACTGCAGGGCTCTACTTGTGCTGTTGGGTCTGTTTCTCAGGTCAACTACTTCTTCATTACTTCTTTAAACTATAACATGAACACAAACTCTGATTTTGCGTGAAACTCCATCCTCCAGCCATGCAGGATACAGATCCATGCATCTATTTTGGCTGGTATTGACCAAGCTATCTTTCTAGATAGGTCATGGCTGAGGAACTGCATCATCCTTCCTTACAGAGGAACTCTATGTCCTCTACAGCTGTTCCTATCTTGTCTGATGGTGACACAGCTCATTGTACTGAAAGACTGTACAGATGCAACAGCGATCTTTCCACCAGACTGAGCCAGCACAGCTGCGCCGCACCCATATGGCTCCTATGGCATAATCTCATCGGTGGCATTAAATGGCAATGATGTCATGGCAGCGTTGAGATTTCAAAAAGAGACGTGCTATTTATTTGCTGCTGGTTTCGTCACGCCTGCCTGGTATCCATCTCTAAGTAATTGTCAAGCTGCAAACGATAATTGCTCCAGAAAATCCTTCTGCCAAACAATGAATCGACTCTGCGAGCCATTCTGTGCAGTTTTCAGGTGCTTTTGGCAGAAAAAAAGTCATCTGCCAGAGAGAAACACCCTCCCGGCAGAAAAAAAACACCTCCCCAGAAAAAGCCATGCCGGCTTTCGGAACTGCAGAGTTTGAGGGCTTCTGCAGAGTGCACGCCAGCCTGCTTCAGGAAAAAAAGTGTTTCTGCGGACCCAAAAAGGGCGTTTCTGCAGAGTTTTTCATTCCCAGTGGGGTAGGTGGCTGATTGCGGTTGAAGAACCTATCTCTTACATCAGAAATAATCCATTCCCCTTTGTCAGTGAAGAATAGACCATCAGGATACCTTCTGTTGACCCGATGTGCAGGGTTGGTTGGCACATTAGCAGGGGGTTCATCAGCACTCAATGCCTATCATAGCGGACCCATACCTTCCGCATGTCAGGGTTGATGATCCACCTTCCTGAGTAGTGTGTTTCCTGCCTGTGGGACAATGCCTTTGGAAAGATGAGATCTGGTTGTCTGTAGAACCGGTTGTCGTCTCCAGATCTGTGGTACCGTTTGGGGTATTGGAAGATGGTTGTACTGCTAACAGGTTGAACAGGTTGAGCTGGTGCGTGGTTGGATGACACCGGTGGTACAGGGGTGTAAGGCAGGGAGAATGTTGAAGGTAGACTGCTGCCATGTGTTGGTGTTGGTTGGGTTGAAGTAGTCTTTGTAGTCTTATCCTCCTCCTTGAGGGCCCTCAAATGGTCAATGACTTCATCTCCACAAGGTGGGATGGCAACATCTATATCCACTTGGGGCTGAGGGGATCCCCTCTCGTTGGGGACGGAGGTGAAAGACGAGCGTAGACTAGTCAGCTAGTTACCATCGTGCTTCTATGAGGTACATCCTCTTGTTTCAATGAAACTGAATGCTATTCCCCTCGTGTCGTGCGACCACTCACATAAACGACTCAGTTGCTTGGGCCCTAGGGCTCGATTCGTACCAGCGTTGACAAAGGTCCTCCGGACCAGATAGGTAGTCTGCCTAAAACTAGTACTTTTTATATATATAAGCTACCTCGAGTCAATGGCGTTGTTGTGGAGATGGTAGCTTTTGTAGGTCCTTGAGCAATGACAATGGGATGTCTGTTGGAGTTGTAGATTGGTAGATGGTCAAGCTGAAGGGTACTCACATAACCAACACAGATACAATCAGACAGGGGTCTCTCCGGCAATAAGTTTCAAGAAGTTTCAGTTCCAATACTGAAGTAGTGGACTGGACCTCGCTGAAACCCTTCCTCAGGAACAGCGGTAGTCAGGCAGTAAGGGGGCCTTGTCGTGCCTCTGGAGTATTCAAACACCTCCAGTAGGCACCAAACCAAGGACTTGGCCCTGTCAGTCAGACAGGAGGGCCAGCAGAGCTCTGCTGGACCCTTTGGGCCAGCTCACCTCAGGAGCTGGGGGCCTTCGTTATTCAATCGTGCAGTGGCAGTCTGGGAACAGTACTATCTGCTACCTCCTACTGCCTCTGCCCGGTCTCAACAGGATAGGTATCAACTGCTGCGGTATCAAAGGGGCTACAAGCTAATCAGGATCGGTCTCAATCTTTCGTACTATTTTCTTAACTATGATGGAAAGGACGATCCTTTCTTGCTGCTTTGGCTGGAGATAAGCCAGCTGTGGGTGCTGGAGCTGTAGGCCAGCATAGCTGTTGGAGCTATCTCTGACGGAATCCAGAGCTCTCGCTCCTAGACTTTATCGTCCAGCGTGGAAAGTTGTTAGCCTTTGCCATCAGTTGACTCAAGAAACGCCAAGCTAGAAGCATCGTTTTTACTCCACGCCTTCTTTACCGTGGTCCCCACGCTCCCCAATGGCTCGTTTCGCCAGTTCTGGCCCAGAAGGCTCACAAAATTCTGAGTTCATCCAACCCTTATCGTCTACACCACAAGAGCATTCGAAGAAATGGACGATGATACTCCAGGTGGATCTGGGACCAGCAGTGGTTCGACCAATGACCAAAGCACGGTAGCCAAATCGCAACCAAGTATACCAAAGAAACGTCCAAGTTCAACCCACTCCCCCAGCAGTCTTGCATCCAAGAAACCCAAGTCCGGCAGCAATACCCCTCATCTTTTGTACAAGACCCAGTCCATTCAGATGAAGGAAGTGGCGATGATGCGAGTCGGTCTGACGTAGTTGCCGAGATTGCCAAAGACCAGAGCCTTGATGAAGCCAACTTTGATGCCATCACAAAAGTCGACAGCAAAGACGGGAATGAAGGTTCTGAGACTGCAAATACTGAAGAGGTCAGTTATGAAGTGCCACCAGAAATTTTACTCGACCAGGAAGCTCTACAACTTGTAGACAACCCACACCCACCCAATGACTGGGCCACTGACAGTCAGTGCTCACTCGCAGATACGTTGACCCCGATGCCCCCTATCGAAAACCTTTGATGGATTATAAAAAATGATTCTGGAGAGGAAAAGGCACTTCGCAATAAGTACAACGAAGATAAGCCAGCTGACAAACAAGCGCGATGGACTTTCCAGGAAGAGTGGACCAATTGGGAAGAGCAAGACAAAGACGACGACGATATAGTATGACATCTGATGGCAGCCTCCTACCAGTACGAACCAATCCATTGGAAGATCCATGGGTTCACCGCCACCTAGTGGGCAGCCAAGCCAAGGAACACCTACCTAAGATAGTTTTCCTCCCAGTGAAAGGTGCCAGTGCTGTAGCCAACCCCAATTCTACAGCAGCCAACCCTGATTCTGACCCAGACACAGACGAGGAGCCAGCTGAACTGTCTGATACCTCCATCAAAAAAGCTGTAAAGAAGGAATACTTTTTCCTGCACAACCGGATTCGACTCGCGGACAGTGTTTCTGGAGGTTAAATTGGAGCGTGGTCTCTTAGGTTTCTGGTGGCCCACCTATCACCTGGAGCCCTCGACTTGTTGAGCTTGAACTCGAAGCAAAGATTGCAGGTATCTTCTTCTAGACACAGAGGGCACCCACTATACAAGATCCTGGTAGCATTGGGATACGCTTCTGCATCTGCACACTCACTATCCAACCAAGAACCAGGAAGTGACATATTATTCCTTTGTTTTTCGTTTTCGTTTGTCCAAACAAGATTTTTGTGAGACTGACACATTTTCAAAATCTCTCCCCCCCCATCCACTTTTTCAAAAAATAGTTTATGCCAATGAGATTGCTTGAATTTCATGCCAATGAACTCAAACGTATAGAAAAAGAATGACCCAAACAGCCCCCAACCCAGTACTGCAACGACTATATTGATATCATACCAGCAGGAAGTATGTAGAGAGAAAGACAGCATGCTACTATGCATGCAGTTTAACAACTACATCCACAGTCCAAAAATAATGAGACATAAAATTGATTTCCTCCAGTATGGTAAGGACTAAACCAACTGCAAGCAGAGTAGTCGACGGGCAACATCCCAGATTCCAGAAGGTGCTAGCAGGGCGGGCCGCCAGGAAGGTCCCTCCTTCATTGAAGGTGTGTGTCAAAAAGCGCCATCGCTCAGGAACTGTGGCTCTCAGAGAAATTCGAAGGTACCAGAAGTCAACTGATCTCCTAATCAGGAGACTGCCCTTTCAGCGTCTTGTTCGAGAGATAGCTTCTGATATTAGAAAAGACATCAGGTTCCAAGGGTCTGCAATGGAAGCTCTCCAGCAAGCGTCAGAAGCCCATCTTGTGGACATGTTCCAATGTTCCAACCTTTGTGCTATCCATGCCATGAGAATCACCATCATGCCAAAAGACATCCAGCTAGCCAGGAGGATTCGAGGTGGAAGGTTTTAGGTACTATTCTATAGTCAAGAGACCTGATAAATTAACGTATAAGATATTAACACTGACGATAGGTTACGTCAGTCTTTCACACACTTATTAATGAAGCATTTATTTAAGCCTTTTCAACCAAAGCTACACAAAAACTTGTGACATAGACAAACACGCAGGAGTAAGATTTGATCATCTAAGAAGCGCATAATGGGGTCTCGCGAAAACAGCGAGGTCTGGAAGGTACCGAACGACATGCGTCCCTAGGCGATTGGTGACGTCATTGCTCCCGGATTTGGATGGTGTTTCGTGTGGAACAGGTACTGGGTTCTCCATTGGGTGTGGCAGTATGCACCGTTTTGGAACCCTGCATGCATCCTAAATTCCCAACCCCATAGGTACCGACCAATTTTGTGGTCCCGTTTTGTCCCCTATGCCATACCAATGAACATGGAAACTACATACAGAATCCGGTACAGAGCGGTTTGGGGGTTAGCTTTTGGTAACCACACTCACATTTTGTAAGGTCGTGTAGACTTTGCCTAAGGTATTACAGTTCCTTTATACGGGCTAGCGATCGGCAATTACTACTAGCTAGCTACTACTACTAGTTGTATCATGGGTTATTGGTATTGCGACTACCGTAAAGCTTGGTTTGAAAGCAACAGGGCACTAAGTGCTCACACTAACCAATCTCGGAGTTGCATTGCAGCAAGGCAGAATGCACTTGGCATTGGCAAAGCAACAAGAAGTACTAGTACTAGGAGAAAAGGGACAGACTACTGCAGGGCTTGGTGCCATGACACTGGAAGACCCGCTAAAGCACCACGGCAAGTTAGAAGATCTGCAGGAGAGGAGAGAGGCACATCGAGTCAAATCCAGCCATTCCACAAGACAGGTGGAGGAAGATCAAATTGCTTGGGCCTGCAAGATGGTGGTGGTATTGGTTCCGAAAGCGAGGAAGAAAATAGAAAACCAGCAGCTGACCCGCGGTTTGGTACCCGAGATGACGGCAATGAGGAAGCCAAAGAGGAGGCAGATGAGGAACCATAGAGGAAACTGATGAGGAAGGAAGTGACGACGATTGCAAGAAGACACAGATGATGATATAGTAATGAAGATGATGTGAGACCAGCAGTGGTGGATCAACAGCTACCCTGTACAAATTCCCAAGGAATGGAACCATGACAATGAACTCCAGACGATAGGAACATCAACCAATTCCGGCAATATTGTGCAGATTCAAAGAAGACATTCCTCCCCTTGGATAAGAAACAGGCT
The DNA here is from genome assembly GCA_903772945.1 of Seminavis robusta. Classification (NCBI taxonomy): domain Eukaryota; phylum Bacillariophyta; class Bacillariophyceae; order Naviculales; family Naviculaceae; genus Seminavis; species Seminavis robusta. The sequence goes on along the minus strand of CAICTM010002686.1, from coordinate 3,856 downwards.
CGGGGTGTCAAATTGATGGATATCCTTCGAAAGAACAAGGCGCCTTTGACTGCGTATGATGATGTGTTGACATGGCACTTGATGAAACTGGAGCCCGATTGGGTGACGAGAAGCTTGGTGAGGTTCCGGAGTACTTGAGCCGGAAAAAGTTGATAGCTTCCTCATGACAAGATACAACATGGGTGCAAATTCCCTTTCACAAAAAACCTTGTGCTTCCACATTCAGGTCTAACATCAAGGTGGTGTGCCACGATGCTGCCATTGTGTGTGGCAATTGCTTGCCATCCACGCCTCAAGGACGACGATTTCTGCTTTTTCGATAACGATCCACTAGCTCCACCACCTAAAACGAGTACCAAAATCAGTCAGTTGAACACTGGTGAGGCGTACCGCAATTGTTACAAGGCATACGTTACCAATCCCCGAAAGCAAATGGGAATCGGCATCCAATGGTATATTGATGGGGCAGTGACTGGCCAGTTCCAAAACCTTTCGATAACTGCGCTGAAGATGTCTCTCTCTTGTTTCTCCCTGGAATATCGAAGGAAGGATCAGGCATGGGCAACTCTTGGATATGTTGTCAACTACTCGGCAGGCAAATCACAAGGAAAGAAGATATTTGCGGACTCAAACCATGATCAAGCAGTTCTGGATTTCCTGAATTTCGAAGGTTTACTTCCCAATGAGGGGGGTAGACAAACAAAAGTCGTGAAGGCACAGGACTTCCATCACCAACTTGATACCATCTTGCACTCTTACGTAACCATCCAAACAACTGGGATGATATGGGATCTCCATTACAGAGGAAAGCTCTACCGAAACCTCGAGCTTGTGTTCTTTACTGTCATGGTGAGGGTCGATACCGATGAGGCCGAGGTGCTCTGTGGAAAGTATAGAAGCCGGTTGGGCAATGTTAAGATGATTTGTCGATACTGCAACGTTCCAACTCTTGACTGCGACAACCACGTTGATACTTACACAGCAAAGACACTGACAATCATCCAAGAACTCATCGACGCCAAGGACAAGAAAGGATTGCAAGTAATTTCCCAGCATCTGATTGACAATGCATGGAATAAGGTCAGATTTGATCCCAAGTACGATACTGGAATCCATGGTGCTTGCCCCTCTGAGATGCTCCACGCCATGTTGTTGGGTATCTTTTTGTATATGAGAGAGAGCTTCTTTGCCCAGATTGGCCCAACCTCAGCAGGAGCCAAGGAGATTGATGCATTGACATCACAATATGGGCAACTCTTCTCCCATAACTCTGAACGGAGCATCCCAGGATGCAAGTTCACCCATGGAATCAGGCAGAAGAAGAAGCTGATGGCTAACGAGTACCGTGGCGTTTTGCTACTCATCGCTGCTGTATTGAGATCCACCAAGTGTCTGCCTTGCTCGTTGGGAGCTTCTTGCAGGATTCGTCTACTGTGAATAGGTCTTTCGGGGCTGCACTACTTCTAGTTTTCGTGCCCCCTTCCTCTGGCGATGCCTTCTCGAAGGCTTCCAGGATTTCATCAACGTACTTGTACATCGATACGTTGCATTGACCCTTCGTCGTGAAGTCTATGGTCATGCCAAGATACGTGTGGACCTTTCCTCGGCTCACCGTCATCTCTCCAGTGCCGTCCTCGAATATGCTTTCGTATTCATCACGAAGCACTTGGATCAGCTGGTCGTTAACCTTCGAGTCCTTGTGGCTAAGCTTACAGTCGTCTACATGCCAGCAGACTGTTTGTTGCTTGCCGTGCACCATTCTGTTGGCTACACATGGGTCGTAAGGATTAATCTTAAATCCGTTCCGGACCATCGTCTTCCGGAACTTACGGTAGTATAGTAGGCTAGCTACCATGGTGCCGTAGATGGCATTCAAGCATTGCAGTAGCAACTGCTTGTTGCCTTTCTTATCCGTTGTTACGAACGGTTTGTAGACATCTGGGGCTATTTCACACAGCATGTCTACTAGTACTCCTCTTACTCTAATGATTACCATATCTTTTTCATCCTCGACTCGTGTCTGGATGAAGGCGTTCGGGATGTCAATTACTGCCACATCCCTTTCCTCTTCAGCGTTGATTATGCAGGAGAGTAGCACTGCTTCTGTTGACACTATTGGCGAGCGTCTTCCTTGGAGATGAAGTCACGCTGTTTGTTGCCTCCGGCAACCGCTCGGCCTTTGATCTTCCCGTTCCTTTTCAACTTTAGGAACAGGTGTGACTCTAGGATACTCTTGCGTTCCATTTCGCTGAGTTCTTCCCTTTTCTTAGGACGGAAAGTATTCCTGAGATGTAACTGCTTCATCTCGGCAAAGGCTGCATCGTGCGCTTTGTCCTTCCACTCCTTGAGTCCAGCCTTCAATGACAATTGTGTCATGATGGCTGCTACCACATCAGGTTCGTCTTCTACCTGTGTGTAGAACATGTGTGCATCTGGGTGCAAGACACGTTCAGTTGTATGGACGTTTGGCGTCTCATACTTCTTTCCATCAAAGCTGGGAATATACGATTCCTTTGCTTGTGTCCTCACTCTACTAGACCTGCGCACTCCTGGCGTCTGCTCAGGTGCCGCTTGGGTTTCAACACCCACTCCTGGGATCTGTTCCAGGGGCTGTTGGTCCGTAGTAGGTTCCGGTTCCTCTACCGTTTCGACGATAGGTTGTGTAACCGGTTCCGTTTCGATTTTCGGTTCAACGATTTCATTCGGTTCGTTGACTATCGATTCGGCGTCGTCGTCGTTGACGTTGTCCTGGGGATCGTCGGGATCATCTTCCATTTCGTCAATGGTTTCAGCATCCGCGTCCAGGTCCTCATCGGTTTGGATCATTGGTAGTGGGGGTGCGTCATTGCTTTCTTCCCCGTCCACTCCTGTGATCTCGACATCACCAATGGGTCTATTTTTTCGATCAGTAAAAACGAGTAGTTTAGGCTGATCTTTTCCTAATAGATTGACTCTAGCTATCACTGTGTCGGGCATTGGGATCTTGTCCCATGAATGCCGAGTAATTTTCTTGCCGGAGCGGAGGCTCATAAATTTGTAGCCTCCTTGCTTATTTCCGCTCGTTCCCATACAGATGGCCGCCTTTGTGCGTCCTACCATGCTGTTACGGGGCGAGTCTTCTTCATGCACCTGGCAGTAGTCTCCGAACTGCAGGCTCAGGTGCTTTTTATAGTCCAGGGACTCTCCCATCATTATCATACGGGGGCTCATTGTCTCGCTGACCCCCGCCTTACTTGGGAAGTACGTCAACTGTTTGACGACTTGTAACACCAAGTTGACGGTTAATATTTTTGGCATGCGTGTAAACGGTAGGCTATGCCGGACAGCTCGTGTCCTTTCCTTGACTACCCGGATTCTACGTTCGATCTCGGGTACGTGCTCGTTAGCACTGGCAACGTTCACTACCGGTCCACCCGGCATTGCCATGATTGTGTTGGACAGAGGCTCAAACTCATTGTCCACATGAATGGTCGTGATTCTAAAACCACGAGCCTTGTAGAATCGATGGACCTCCTGAACTGCTTCTAGGATGGTCTCTAGCTTCCTGTTGGGCAGGTGTCTAGATGTTGTAAAATCGATTTTACGGCTTAGCGTTAACAGGAACGGAATTCCTGCCACAAAGAAAATGTCCATCGTTAGGAACACATCCTTGTGTAATTGCAAAAAGTCTCTCGGCACTTTCATTGCATTGCCTGCCACTGCGTTCGGTTTCGTTCGAGTGGTCTTGCCTTTCAACGCATCAATATCCTTGCCCCATATGGCTTGTGCCGTGTCGATGTCTTCGACGGTCACAGGGCAATTTGCGATTTGATTGCTCATAATCGCCCATCGGAAATCTTTAATCGATGGATAGACG
>CAICTM010002685.1:0-12492 GCA_903772945.1 Seminavis robusta | reverse complement strand
GCTGGATTTGCAGTGGTTGGTGCGATGCTGCTAGGGTCCAGTGTTGTTGTTTTGGATGGGGCAAGAGATGCCCAATTTGTTGAAGGAGCTAGTGTGGGGGTCATACTAGTAGAAGGTTGTCTGGTTGTCTCTGTTGCCATGGAATCTCCAATGACAGGATCAACTTCATCACCACCCATGCCAACGAGAGTAACAACAACTGCAATGGCCACAGCAATGACAGCAGCTATTAACAGAGCCCAGCAAATTGTTTTTGATATTTTGCATGCACAACTGACAAACTCATCATCACTTGTCTGGTTGGTGTTTTGAAGATTGTTACTTTCGTTGACGGCACTGCTCTGATTGTTGCTTGTGCCTCTACCAGTAGATGGAATTGCGGTCCGAGTAAAGGAACTGACTGGAGGTGGTGGTTCTGTAGTCTCGGTGATTTCCTGTACTTCAATGTCAGGTTCGGTAGTTGAGCAAATTTCTTGTGCATCATTGACAGCATCCGTCTTGGGCTGAATCGATACAGGAGACAAAACACGTTCGGTTATTGGAGAGTAGACGACTGAAGAATCCAATCCACCGTTGTTGCTGTTGCCAACTGCAGGATCTTGTCTTGATCGTCTGAGTCCATGTTTGGCAGCCGTTGTGGACGTGACTGCTCTTGTAGCAGCAAATCTTTCGTCTTGTTCTCTTCTGGCAGTGACGAACTTGTCATTTCTGCTGGTCCGTCTCTGTTGTTGTTGTGGAGGATGTTGGGTCACTTCTCGCTTTTCTTCTTCTTCTTCATGATGGTTACTGCTGAACGTATTCCTCCTTCTCCTACTGGGGGCATCTCTTCCTCTCTTGTTTCGATGCACATCCGAGGAATCTGAAAGCAGTACAGCCGAGACAACTGGAGCATCAGCTGCAGTCACTCCAGATAAAAGAATGGGGGTAGCAGAAGCCACTGGAATGACAGCTGTGTCATGACCAATGTTAGAGCCATCGGGATCCATGGTCGTCTGTTGTAGATCACTGTAATGGAAAGACAGAATACCCCAAAGTGCAACGCCATTTTCAGGGGCAATGCAGGAGAGAACACTCTATCAAGTGCCAGTGCTACCGGTAATACCGGTAGCGTAGAGTGCTGCGCTTGCAGTGCATGTCACAAAGGGCTTTACTTTGGCGGGATCTTGTAGGAAGCGAACCCACGCCAAGCCGTGGACGATCATTGAATCAGTCACGAACAGGATCCAAATCGGATCTTTGCTGTTCGTACGTGGGCGAAATGCCGATCGCCAAACAAAAATGAAAGGATGAGGATCCATTGGCCATTTTGCTTGGGTTAAAATCACAGACAGCCAACCATGGTGATATCGCGCTCTGTGATTTGGGGCCTCCTTCTGTTGTTGGGGCACTCTCAAGCTTTTGCCCCTTCCACCATCCGTCCCAGAAAAACAACTAGTACCCAATTGAACTGGTTTCGCGTCAAATCTACTCCCGAACCAGCTGCAGAACTGTCCGATGATCAAGTTGAAGCCATGTACGACGATGCCTATCGGGCACGAGAGGAGCTAGTAGCAAAAGCCGTGGCTTCCGCCGAAACGGTCAATCAAGAGGATGACGCCAAGTTTGGCTTTGGAGCTCGGATCGAATCTTTCAAGTGTGTGGTAGTGGGCGCCTTTTCCGGTGGCATTGCCCTGGCTCCGGTATCGTTGATACGCGATTGTGCCGTAGCGCAAAAATCTCTGGCGCAATGGGAATTCGATACCGATGCGGGAGCACTCGAGGCAGCACTGTTTGCCATTGTCTACCGCTATTGCATCCGAGAAGATACCAATCCTCAACTCAAAGATGGCGTAGTTGGTGCCTTTGTATTGACAAGGACATTGACACGGATCGAGCTTCCTTCGTATTGCTCGGCAGTACCCGTCGATTGTGGACCTCCTTTGGGATACCTGGATTGGAACGTTCTTGGTCAGCTGCTCGTCAATGGGATTGAAAGTGGAATCTTGTTTGCAGCGGCGGCATCTGGCATGGAATACTGCTTTCGAAAAAACTACATTTCCAAGTTTCCAGGATGATGGATTAAATATCGGATAAACAACAACAATTACCTCTCCAATCAATCAATCAAATGGATGAACGGATCCAAGATGCTTTCAGAGCTTGGAATCCAGTCTTCCAAGGCGAAGAAATAAGCGATCGTTGACATGCAACTGTGCAATAGCTAACTAGCTAGGTGGGCCACATAAGTACCAAAAAGATACGCCAAACTCAAACCAAACAAAGTATGTAAGGTACAGGTGGACATCAACACTATACTAGTAAGGAGAGCTAGCCTGTGATTTTTTGGTTTTAACGATGTAGTAGCCCTGGAAGCAGTGATGGAAGCTTGGGCTTTCCAGGCGCGCGATGCTTTACTTTACTTTGCGATACTTTACTTTGCCGCTGGTATTGTCTTAGTCCGTAGATACATGCCTACATTGTTCTCTGTTTGGATGGGCTGGAATATTGATCACTGGAGTGAACTGCTGCTTGTGGACCATCACACCAATGGTATTGGCAGGAAGTTCCTGGACATCCATCACCATGGTCGTAAAAGAGGGCGACAAGAAAAATAAAATTAGTGAGTGGCTGATTGATATATAAAATTAAGTATGGGAGTACATGCTATCTAGTAATGGGGTAAGAACTAAGTAACACCAGCTTGAATGTAGTGGGGGCAGGGGTCAAGGGGTGAATTGTGTTGTTGGGGGTGGAATAGGCCAGCAAGGGGAGCTGCAGGGGTAGACCCAGATGAATAAAGGGTAGATGAAGCAGTGCCAAGTGACCGAAGGAGATGGTGGCCAAGATGAGTGGATAGATTCAGTGCAAGTGAGTGGTGGGATGGAGAGAGTGGTGTGATTGTAGTGTCAAGATTGGGTGGTGGAGTGTACTGTTTGTCAGCAAGAGAGAGAAGGCCAACAGGTTTGATTTGACACATTGATTAGTAGGGATATGTTCTACTGCGCCGGAGGCATGCTTTTACTTCACTAAGAAAGACAGTTGGCACTTCTGGCTGCCTGTTCTACTAGTAGAAGGGCTAAGGGCACGCTAAGGCCCTATTCTAAGAGCTTTGGTGCCATAGAGGTAGGTGGGCAAGGTTGCCAAGACCAAGGTAGGGGTCGACGGTGAATGGGGGAGAATGATGCCGGATTGGGGGAGGTCATGAAAGTAGATGTGTGGGGTGACATTGGACTTGTTGGTGAGCCTGTGCCTGGCAGCCTGGATGTGGATCTTGGGAAGGATGGTTGAGGGAGTAGATCTTGGTCCAGGGGGTGCAGGAAGATGTTCGCTGACACTTTGATGCAGGTGGGATTCCTCAAATTCATTTTTCACCTGCTGACAGAGGTGGTTGCTGAAAATCATAGATCGGGGGAGTATCCTGGGAGGGCACTTGTCCTTGTCTTGATGCCCCTTCACCCATCGGAACTTAACCTGGATGAGTTGTTCAGAAGTTTTTTTAGAAGAGGTTGTTTTAAATCTGCTCTGCCTTCTACACAGTCGTGGTCCCTGCAAACGCAGGTGGGTTCAAACGTTGACTTGAGAGCTTTTGGGGCTGCTTGTCCATCATACCGGATGAAGATTTTCCCTCTAGGAATGTCGAATTGTTCGGCCAATGTTTGTACCATCATCATGGCAGCGACTTGCCCAGCAAGTTCACTTTGTTGTGACGATTGGTCTGCTGGGGAACGTGGAACGCAGAGTTGTCCATCGATTCTTCCTGCTGCGTTGTCTCCTTCCAGAACCAACGCCACTGTTCCATAGTTGTTTTTGTAGAAGCCATCGCTCACTGCAATGGCGGTACCGTTTAGGACGGCCATTGCTACCTCCATTCCGTCTCGGCCTGCTGCATTGATTGATGCCATCAAAACCTCAAACCAAACCGACAACCTCGAATAAGGCAACAGCCATACGAGTATGAACGATGTTGGTGGATACATAACTACCTAGCTAAGTTCAGTTAGTATGAATACATATTGTTTTCATGCCGATAACGCTGTTGGTTACTATAGTCTCTTTCTATCTAGCTAGCTAGTAGACAGCCAACAAATAAATCTGCTGGATGCACCAAGTAGAGCCAACTTTAGCGAGCATTGTACTAGTGTTGTCGAATAGTAAGAGTAGGTACAGTAGAAGGATCGGTAGATTGTTTAATAATCACCGCCGCCCTCGTCACCTCCTCCGAACATGTCCATACCACCACCCATATCAGCTTCTTCCTCTTCGACTTCTTCCTTTTCTTCTTCTGCGGCTTCACCACCGCCACCTCCGCCGCCGCCGCCTCCTCCGCCGCCGCCGCCACCTCCACCAAACTGTGCCAACTGTTCCTTTCCAGCTTCCAACAATTCCCCTAGATCCTTTCCTTCCAATTCACCCAAGAGTTTGTCGAGCAGGTCGCCATCGGCGGTGACTCCCACCGATGACAAGGCGGCGGTGATTTCATCCTTGGAGGGACTGTCTTTTCCTCCCAATTTCAAGAGCAAGTATCCGGCTAGTTCCTTCATGATTGCTTGTTTGTTGTTTACTTCGTGTAGTAGTGTAGATTGACAATTCTTGCAAGCACGTTTAAGCCTCGACAGCAGCTAACAAGTCGTTGTGGGAAACCAAAGGGTCGTCCAAACCACAGCGCGAGAACGAGGGGAGGCCCAACAACGGCAACACGAAGCCCTTCATTTATTTTTTAGTAAGCGAAATGGAGGTAAGGGTTTAGGGACTCAGGTGAGTCACGGTCTAGAACCACCAACGATTTTCCGCCGTTTCCGCCAACAACCACAACACCGCCAACATCATTGCTGCCTCGTTCTTGAAGTGCTGTACATGTACCGTACCGTATACCCACTGCTATTTTATCAACTTGGTTGGATAATAATATCGTATATATAACCATGGGAAAGCGAAAGTCCAAGACATCCAAGCAAAAACAAGCCAAGGCGGCTGCCAAGTCGCTCAAGAGTCGCATCATCAAGGAACCACACCAGTCCACGGTCAGTGTTCCGGTAGTGACAAAGAAGAAGAAAAAGGCAGATGCCACGTATTGTGAAACTGCCGAATTCAAGCGACAACAAGCCAGTATGCAAGAACGACACTTGGCCGAAGAGCAACACAAGAAGAAAATGAAGACGAAAAAGAAAAATGGCAAGAAAAAAATATTTGGCGGATTTCAATTCCAAGCGCCCACGCTGATTGTGGACGATGCCAAAAAGACCACCACACAGCTCATGACGGAAATCACCGCGCGTGCACAAGGATGGGATGGAATTAGTCCACAACAACAACAGCAGCAACAACAACGACAACACACTGCCATTAGTCTCCAGCAAGTCTTTTCCAAATCCACGCTCCAACAAGAACGCGAAGCAAAACAACGGAAAAAGCGGAATGCCTCCAATCGATTTTCGGTATTGCACATGGACGACGATGATGACGACGATGATGATACAACCAACCAAAAGACGAAAACGGACAAACCGTCGTTTCAATTTGCCCCTGCCACCTTTCAATTTACGCCTGCTAGTTTCTCCGTGGGGACAACAGCACCAACAACAGTCATGGACGATTTTGTGGATCCAGATCTGTAGTATATCAAGGAGACATCTATGTATTGCAACCAACTATTGCCAGTAGTGTAGCCAGAGCTTGATGTGAAGGAATCTCAGGGCTGCCCTGGTCTACAACTACCCGTCAAAGTCGCTAGATTTCCTCTTGCGTGGTTTTGTGTACTAACTAAAAGCGATTACAAAGACTTTATAATCACCCGCCTGTTGAACATCTAGCTAGTACGACTGTAGCAGGTTGGTGCTTCAGATACTCCGACCCTGCAGACATCCGAAGAATTGGTTCGAAATGCCAGTCGTGGCCTTCCCCTCCCTCGGCTTTCGTCCTTTGCTTTTCCAACGTGCTACAGCTATATCTACCTGGAACATGGACGAGAAGGCATCAACGGATACCTTTTTGATATCTCTGAGTAATGGCTATTTGGTTCATCAACAAGACTCGTAGCTACTACAGCCTACTCGTGTTACTGTTCTTTTCAGCCCACTAGCCTTCAACTCTAGCTCTGACTGAGCTATCTGTACGTAGTGTAGTAATTCCAAAACCTGTGTTTGTTTAGCATGGCACTATTTTCATTCGCTTGCTCTTGTGTTGTCTGACTACCAGTGCAATAATTCATGTATGTCATCATGATTCTTCGTCTTTCCGTTGACAAATGACCCCCATGGAGAGTCCCACCTGGGAGCTGACTTTGTATTTGTGTCGCAGCGAATCTCGAAACATGAGTTGCATATCTCGTACCACTTTCATATCGGACATGCGTCCATCGAGAATGATTTGAAAATACTCGAGACACGTATTGGTATCCAGCGCATGAATGAATGCCTCGCCTAGTTTTTGTCCGCTCGTCATCTTGTCCAATTGCAGGACAAACTTGTGCAATCCGTGATTGGCCGTGAGCATTTGTGCCATGGCCATGCCGCCATTGATATCGAGTTCGGTGCCTTGAATGAAGAGTTCTTGCAGCGTCGAATTGGAACACAGCAGTCGCGCCACATTGGAGAGAATTTCGAATTTGACCGTGACGTGAATGAGTCGTAGTTTTTGCAGACTTTTGGATGTACAGAGTGATTTCAAGGCGTTGGTCAATCCGGCCTTGTCGTTTGCCGGTTCGGTGGTTTGGATTTCCATTTCGCGGAGCGTCGGAATTTGTCCGGCAGCGGCAATGGCGCGTTCGTAGGGGTCCATGGATTCGACGTGCAATTGCCACACGCGCAACGACGGATGATCCAAGAGCGTATCGGCCAACATGGCGAAATCGTCCTTGTCTCCTTTCCATTTGACATGAACCGACTTGAATTCTCGCAACCCCGTGGCTTCATTGAGACAGTGCGACAGATAGGCGACGGGAAGAGACTGTGTCGCCGATCCTTTGCTCATAACGGTCAAGGATCGAACCGACTTGCTTTGACCCAACGAATCAAACAGAGCAAAGACGTGTTCGTCGTCGGCATCTTTTAACCAATTCTTGTAAATGTCCAATTCCACCGACCCAATCTTCTTGTTCGTTCGAAACTCCTTCACTGAGGCCAAAACATTGCAGCGAGGCTTCAGGGCAATCTTGACTTCTTCCAAGTCAGCAATATCCTCCTCGTCCTCCTCTTCGTCCATGGCGGGGTCCATGGGTTCGTCCGAATCGTCCGCCATGATCTAAATTCTGTCTACTTGCTAGCTAGCCAATCTATCTCGAGTTCCCAACAATTATGGCGAAAAGGATATGCAATCGGAAAGTGTGGCAACCACGATGCAAAGCAAGAGACAACCCAAGAGACATGTTGGATCCTGCCAGAAGTCTTGGGAGGGGAAGAAGCGTTGGGACTGCGAGAGTGGGCTGGAGTAATAGTTCCAAAAGCCAGGGTAGGCATCTCTACTTTGGTTATAAGATATGTCGATCTCTAGCTAGCGTAATGAGCTTGCAGTTATCCCTTCCACGAGACTTCTAAATTGCTGGCAACACATCGACCGCGCTGGTACCGCTATTGTAGAGCTTACAAGCTTGTCCAATGCAGCTGAAGTCTGAATCTGCGATGCTGAGGCCTAGGTGCCCTGCATGCCGTTCCTGGGTGCCCAAAGTGATGCACCTACGTTTTTGTCCAAGTACATGTATGGATACTTTCTTCTGGCTATCCAGGGGAAACGTCAGTGGAGCTAAATATAGCCTAGCTAGCTAGGTGGTCGAATGTGCCGTACTTGTACCTCAGAGGATACCGATAGACTTCGACCCAAAGTGAAGTGGTGGTGTGGCTTGAAGCCAAAGGTGAGTACCGGCCGTTCGTCAGGGCTAACTCAACTGACCTGCCTTCCTAAACCTGAATGTGACCTACTATTACAGTAGACTAGTCTAACGGTATGGAACTGTGTAAATTATTAAAAGTTTCAACGAAAACCGCTTTCATCTTTGGATCAATAATTGGAGATCAAGGCTAGAAGGGTCACAAACCCAAAAATGGTGCCCCCAAGCAAGAGGTTTGTAAGGTGCGAAGGCTGAGCACTCTTCGTGTGTTTCCCGGATTTGACGTCATCAATGGAGGTAGGATTCTCATTGAAACCCGAGAGGGACTCGCCCCAACTCGTCATCGGCAAGCACAGCAGCGCAACAGCAGCAAAATCCGCTGGTCAAATCTTCCATCGGCTTTTTGGATTGATTGCTTGTTGTTGTTGACGATGGTGCGAGTTTGGTACACCCCCCCTCCTTTCGGTCCTGGTACGGACCTTCACACAACCGCCTATGGGTGCAAGGAAGGCGTCAGCCCGAACTGGGTTGTTCGTCTGAGCAAGATGCCCAAGCCGATTGGGATTGGTGTGCCCGTCCTTATCTCGTGCCTGATCTGCTACATTCCCTTCGGTAGGTGGAGATTGCTGTAGTAGGAGAGGCCGTTGCGAGGGATAACAATTGTCGCTTACATATATGTTTTTGTTTCATCTACTCTTGCTACTGCGTCGAATGCCACAGCCAACCAGAAGCTTCCCTTTACTTTTGATCCTGAGTACTTGGCGGCTCGTAGGGCCTACATGAGGTACCACAACATGAATCCAATCTTTGGAATCTCGAGCAAGTAAGTGAAACAAAAAAGGAAGAAAATTGAGCGCCTTTTCAAGTAGCTTAGAGTGGAATTTCTCACGCGTCCTTTTGCGCTATTATAGGCAATCTCGTGCCACGGATCCCGAGTAAATTTGGTTGTTTGGTCTCTTCAAGACACCTCCATGGGTCGCATCCGCTCCTATCGTTTTATCTTTGGACACGAGCAAAATTCAAAAATATTGAGGGCCTCTAGTTCACCTGTCAAGTAGTGGTCCACTTGGAATAGTTTGGGTCTCGATTCGATATCTGGTGGCTTAAAACTAGTCCAAATTCTTGTTATTTCTTAGTCTCCCGCTTCCCTACCCGTATCGGCTTTTATTTTGTGTAGCTATTGTATTGTAGAACGTGATGCAGGATGAGATCAGACAGCGCTCCGCTCGTAATGAATGCAAAAAAAAAGCGGGTGAACCTCTGCCTCTGTTCTGCAAATCGGTTTTTGTTTTCCTCGTGCTGCTCTGGCCGCTCGATGGAGCTTCGTTTACCAGTGTCTGAACCCACCCAGACAGATGCAGCAATACCAATAGCCATCTAGCTTCTAGGTACGGTAGACAATGCCCCCGGATTGTCCTTTGGTATATAGATTTGAAAGCATGAAGAAACGCGGAGCTTGCGACTCTTGGTTCTCGTGCGGTACCGGTAGCTACCCCCCTTGGTCATCAGTTTGCCAAGAGCAAAACATTGGTGACTGGCTGGTGAGGCCATCAACTCTCGAATAAAGGAACCTCTGAGCCTTGATTCTGGGGCGCGGGATGGCACCCTGGAACGCAGTACTACGAACCATCGTTTGTTTAGATTGGGGGCTTGCTTGTCCGGCCGCAAGCTCTTTGTCCGCCGGATTAGATGTCACATTTGAGTAACACACACGTTCTCGTGATGCAGCCGCCTGTAATAGATGAGAGCGGGCGATTGAGGACACTGAAGAAGCAATGCGCGAGAAATATGGAAACGCTCGCCAGCAACCAGCTCGTGTCCTTGTCGTTTGAAAACACTGAACCAGAAATTCTTCTCCACGAAAGAAGCTACTAAATGAACCAGGGTCCATGGTATAGATTGTCTAACTAAAGAAGGGTTCAGACTATTGAAAGGCATCTACGCTCTCTTGCAATGTTTTCCTGCAGCTTGGGGTCGTGGGCGCAAGCTTTGGGCTCGACTTTCACTCCCACTCTGCTTTAATTTCTAAAGACAGCGAAGCTGCCAGTAGCTGCGGTGAAAGCGTCGCATTGAGGAAGCAACTCTGACTACACAAGCCATTGGTCCCAAGGAACCAGAGTTGAGCCAGAGTCCTACAATCTACGATGTACGTTATATTATGCGCAATAACGCTGCACCTCCTCTGCAACAAAGAACGCTGCACCTCTAGCTAGTACCGGTAGGGTGCACACCTCTGCGGCAACTTGTTCTGCACCTCCAGGGGATGCACCTCGGTGGCAACTAATTCTGCGCCTCCAGGGCAAGCACCTCGGTGGCACGTAATGCTGCACCTCCAGGGTGTGCACCTCCGCGGCAACTTGTTCTGCACCTCCAGGGGATGCACCTCGGTGGCAACTAATTCTGCACCCCTAGGGCAAGCACCTCGGCGGGTCACTCTGTCTCTGGCTTTGGATGATGCCACCGCACCAAGCCAGCAATGAAGCTTCGCTCGTCAGGGAGAGCACTCAGGACACTCTGCTGCAATTCCCTTCAGTAGCTAATAACCAACTAAGCAGGCACAGCCGAGAAAGTCTCCAGAGTCGTACTTTAAAGTAATGTGGGGAGACTACACTTCCTTCTGGCACAATGCACCAAATGAATTTCCTGCACAACAGAGTCCTACAATCAGCCACGTGTAACTAGCAATCCCTAGTGGTACGGTTGATTGTTGTGTGCCGCAAGCCAATAGAAACCACCGGGTACAACCGCAACCTCCCAACTCCTCTTCTGATTTGCTTCCCGCACTCCAGCCCCCACTACTCCGAAACTAGCTAGTAGCAGGTAGATACATCCTCACCTGAACAAATGTACTGGAGGCTGGCTCGAAAGATTGACAACGACCCCTTCGAAAGGTATGGTTTTGCCTCGATCTGAAATGTTAGGTTGATCATGGTCCAGTAGCCCACCATGGGCCAAAAGATTACAACCACATACACGCACACATAGAGCAACTGAACGATGCCACCATTACCGTGGTCCTGGCGTCCTGGCACGGAGCTCACAAGCCGGCTGCAGACAGATATCGGCAGAAGCATAGACGCAGGCTCGCTGAGGGCACAAATCAACCACACATTCGACAGGCTAACAATGCTGCTAAAATCTGCCATTGTCGAGTAATTGTTGTCCATCGGCCTACGCCACGCCAAAACAGCAACCTCATGCATAGACCAACAAACAAACAAACAAACAAACAAACAAACAAACAACATCTGTACTAACCCCACCACACTCCATGATTCCCCATCTACCGTTGTCACTCTGGATAAATCCATGTTTGATTTGTGGCATAGTGGCCAACAGCAGTCTGAATATAGCATCTACAACCCCCCAGGCTTACACCATACTGTACTTACCGTGCTTCCACGCCAAAACAATAACCTCATGCATACACCAAACAAACCTCTACGTACTAACCCCACCACTCCGCGAGTCCCCATCTACCGTTCTGACTCTGGATGAATCCATGCTTGATTGTGGCATACCGGTAATGGCCAACAGCAGTCTAATAGCATCTACAACCCCGAGCTTACGCCACACTGTACTTACCGTGCTTCCGCAACCAAATTGAAAACAGAGAGTGCCCTAGTCAAAACTGAGCGGAGGCTTCAAACTAGCCCTACCGGGTACAAAGAAATGAGAAAACAAGCACCAGCTGCACCAGACATTGCTCTCAGTTGATTGTGGAGTCCGCCAATAATTGCAACCATTAAAAAGGCATACGGGTTGCTTTCAATTCTGAGACCACTATTAACGAATGCTCAAAACGCCAGCTCCAAGCTCTACAAATAAATGTGGATTGTTCTGGAAACGGTTGTGGATTGATAAGGATTCTGTTGCAGCGTTGTCCAGTGCGATTGTGGATTGATGAGTCAAACCGTACAGAGATGACCGCATATTGTTGCATTATCCAAAGTGAAAGCCACCGGCGCCCCCCAAGTTCCTCAACAGATACCGCACTTCTGCGGCTGTGGCCTTGCAGCAGCCTCCTCCAGAAAAGCGAGCTGACAAAAGTGAACAAACAAACAAATTAAATTGGTTTGGGGAGCAGCAAAATGAGCTCAAGGCAAGCAGCAGAAATAGGCAGCAGCATCTTGCATCTATGCAGCTCCATTCAGCTGAACTCCAACTTGAACAAACCTCACTTGCCAACTTATGAGCCAAGAGCTGCAACAAGATTACCCTGAGCTTCAACCAAATCACCGGTAACTGGCCACCATACTCACGCTACAACTTCAAACAGGAGGGGGCAATTCGACTTGCTTGAGCTTCAACCACAATCCCTTGACCACTGAATGCAGCATCTACCCACTAATTCACGATTATTCACATGCATCGAGCTTGGCAACACCCATTCAAAGCCATCTGTTTTGTTGTTGTTGCTTGTTGTGTTTCTAAACCTTCCGGTTTCCTCATTTTGCTGACGTGGTGCGCTGACAACAGGATGTTAAATAAAGTTTCATAACTTCAAGGGTAAGTTGCGGAATCTGCCACTTAAATCGATTCAGGCCAATTTTCACTGAAATTCTACTTCAACAAGGCTTCAAGCTACCGCTTGCGTCACCAGTTTGGTTTCGAGACTGCGTAGAAATCTACGTCTCTGTAACAACTCCAGGCTTATTGCAGACTGTTAAATGATTCCTTTCTTCAATGAG
>CAICTM010002684.1:0-12504 GCA_903772945.1 Seminavis robusta | reverse complement strand
GCATATTCATATGCAAGGAACCGAGGGAGTTTTAGGTCTAAAGTATTGCGTGCAGCTTATATCCATCAACTTGAAGAATAAACCTGCAACCAGCAGAAAGATCACTTTTGCTTTTCAGCTTAATCTAAAACCAAATTACTCCCCAATAAGCTGCAGTATTACTAGCAAACAACACTGAAAAGCAAAAGTCTCATCTCGAGTTCGAAGCAAGATCAACCATCTCGGATTGATATCACCAAGTTGATCCAAGACTATCAAGTCAAAGTGATGAGATTGATTAACACCTGCAACAGAGAATAGGTGCGCAGAATCAGCCTCTAGCCACACTATAAAGGATACGAAACTCTAACAGGAAAGGTGGCGCGGGAAGATTTGATTCCCATCTCCAACCACAGGTACGACAGATCGTCTAACAGTTTCCGGCCGGAACTACGGACATCCAAGGTACCAGTGAATCAAGCACGTGAACTGAACAGATTACGTGCTGGAAGCAAGGAAACGGCTTTATTCATGAGTTTAAGCGATTACGTCATCGTGTCAACGCGCGAGATTTCGATCCGTCAATCACACGAGCAGATAGGCAACATCTACCATCAAGCTATCGTCCGAACGGGCTCTGCAAGCCAAGACACCAATAGAGAGAAAGTTGCGAACACGTCAAGGATACTCTGAGTATCATGCACGCTTCTAACTCCCAATATTGAGTGAGATAGGTTGATCCGAGTGATCCACCCTATTGTGAAGTGAAGGACAAAAATCCCGGCAGATTGAATAAGTATTCGGAGAAGCAAAACTCCACCGTACAACTGTTTCGAGTGCAATGCGAACCGGACTAGATGTTTAATACACGAGTCAATAGTAAAGAGGTGTCAGGTATGTTTCCTCCAACACTCTGGATCGTTTCAGTATCTCGAGTCGCTCCCTGTTGCATAGGCTGCAGTGTCGTGTCCCGAAGGTCTTGACAGTGCTGATGGGGTTGCCTTGCCATAGGATGCTAATTTCGATGCTGTTCCTTTGAATGTCGCCGTTGAGTCAGAATGGTGAAGGAGATGCAAAGTTTTGGAATTCGTTGGCGAAGTGTCTTGCGTATGAGTCTGACTTGCGTTTTCCGTAGAGGAGACGCATGACGTCGGTGAAGTGTTGGTATGTTCGTTCTTTGACGTTTTGTTGGGTTGCCCCAACGTATTCTTTGCCCGAGTTAATGCATTTGATGCAGTATATATATAAAAAGTACTAGTTTTAGGCAGACTACCTATCTGGTCCGGAGGACCTTTGTCAATGCAGTATATGATCAGTTTATTTCTGCAGCGGTCGTCAAAACGGCATTGGCCGTCTTTCTTGTTTCCTGGCTTGCAATTGCAAGTTTCATTTTGGAACTCGGTGGAGATGACGTCTTTGGTGAGCTTCCTCGATAGGTCGCCCATGAACATCTCTCGCAGGTTGGTGAATCGATGGTAGGACATAGACGTTCTAATCCATTCGAGGCCATGGCTCTTCTTGAGGTCGTTGATTACCTTGTGTATTGGGGTCGTCCAGGCGTTGGAGTGTCCTATACAGAAGAATAATGATCGGTTCCGGTTCCTCTTTCGTTGCTTGGCATCTCTATCTGGTTCGTTTGTTTTGTCCTCTTTCCGCTGTGAGTATCGTTGTATTTCTTCTTGTAGTGTTGGTATCTCGTCTGGAACCAGTCCAGCTTTCTTCAGCGCCTCGATGTGTAGTGGGTAGATTTCATCGAGGGTTTGGTTGGCATTCTTGTTGGTAACTGTAGTGAGTTTGGCGAGTCTTTGGAACACCCCTAGTGGGATGTTTTTGAGGCATGCGTTTGTGTGGGTAGTTCCCCTGTTTAGATATTTCAGTTGTTGGTTCGGTTTAAGGTGGACTCGGAAGTGAAGTTCTTCCTGGTCCGACCAGAACAGTTCCATATCTAGATACGAGAATGCTTTTCCACTTTCTACAGTTACTTTGGGGTCGGATTGATCTTTTGGAAGTTGTCTTTTGGTTTGGTCTAGCCATATGCTTACAGGTGAATACTAGGTAGTCTCCTTCGGCTAGGCTGTTGACTTTAGCCTGAAAATTGGTTCTCCATTCTACTATCATTTCATATGTCCAAGTTCCTTTGAAGATCGCAAAACCATCGTCTCTGTAGAGTCCATAGTAAGATGTTTCTTCAAAATGATCTTTGGTATTTTCTAGGATGTAGGCTCCTACTAGATCAGACAGCCATGTGGATTCATATCCACCAATGGTTAGTCCTTTCTCTTCTGGATCCATGTCGCCATCATATTCATAGTATTTGTCTTTGAATGTCAGTAGTGTAGAGTTCATCCCAAATTTGATCATATCTAGGCAGTCATCTAGTCGTCTTTGACATTCTGCGTCAAGGTTCCTGGCAAAGTATTTGACTGCTTTGCGAACTAGTTTGAATCGAACTGAAGGGTAGTAGGCTGCAGCATCGATCGATACTATTGTTGAGTTGCTAGTGTTGACTCCTAGTTTTTCTACGCTGTAGTTTCTTGATGGCTCTGGATTTAGGATTGGTTTGGTGTCCTTTGTAATCGGTGGCCATTTGTAGTACTCTCTTCTCCAGTTGTTTGAGGAAGACTTCTACTTCGTCTGAGGCTGTTGGGGCCGTCATGTTGATCTTCTGTGGTCTAAGACCTGTCTTGAGTCCTTCATTGTTGTCATCCGGTTGTTCGTTGTAGATTTCCTTTTCTTCTTCTTTGTTCTCTTCGGTCAGTATTCTGATCTTCTTTGCTTTCTCCTGTTGTTGTTCCCTGTGATAGTGTTTCCACCTCACGGAATCTTTGTATCTTCGAAGGCCATCAATGGCATCGAGAATTACATCGTCGGTGCTTGGTTGTGGGACATATTTCTCACTTATTTCACCTACTAAGCTTTGTACCTCATCCTTGAGGGAGAGATCATAGTGACTGTTCGCTTTAGTAGTATCAGTAGTGCCCGTCTGAGAATCATTGTTTGAAGTAGACGACAACAATAGGCGAACATCTCTGGATAGAGAGAGGATGGCCATGGTGTCGGCTGAAGCAAAAATCGCTACGGAGCTACCAACACGAAGTTGCTTCTTGCTGCTAGTACGAACGTAGATTTTCTCAGAGTGCTTGTGTCATACGATTTTAGGAAAAAGTGACTGAATTAAGTAGTTTTACTCTTGATCAGCACAAACTGCCGAATCGCCAAAACACATGTTTGTAATGGTGTTAATGCATATGTGTTATTTACAGCTTATGGGATATCCAGACAAGATGACAAAATGGTATGTCCAAGAAACCGATCTATGCCACAACGTGCAAGCAACCAACTTGCCAACAACAGAACAAGTTGGATCGACTCAACTCACAATATAATAATAGTGTGAGGGTGTGTTGATTTGACAGGACCCTTAAGTCTTTAGGTCCCATGCCAGGATATATAGCTTCTCTACATGTGTACACCGCCAACACTCCAACCCACCTTCAACCATTGGTTGCAAATGGTACTAAATGGATGTACGGCATTAACCCGTGTTAAACAAAGCAGAAAAGAGGCTGATTTTGGTCCCATATTGTCCTGGGACCAAAATCAGCCTCTTTTCTTCTAAAGGATACAAGCACATCTCTTATGTTAGAGTTGTCAAAGCCAATACGGACCATTCTTATAAGGGGATGAGCAAACTTGCCCATGGCCCTGTGTTGAATTTGTTAGAGCGTTTTTGTAAAAAATGGTGTGCGCTAAGCCAATCTTTTACTTTGGCTGTTTTTCTCTATTGGATTTGATTGGATTGGATTGCATTGGATTAGATTGGATTGCATTGAATTACAGTTTACTGCATTGAATTACAGTTTACTATATAAATAACAGTACTATTTGGAATCCAATTCAATCCAATTCAATGCAATCCAATCCAATGCAATCCAATTAAATTTATCTTCCGGCAAAAATACGAATTTTGTCTTTTTAACTGATTTTGGCGAGTCACACTCCAATACAATACAGGGCTATTGCAAATTTTGCCCATCCCCTAAGAGTTACTTTGAGATATGTGCGCTGATGTTGTCCCACTCTTATTGGACTTTTTCCAGTGCAAAGCCCACCTTTCTACTTTTCTACTAACAAAAAATTGATTCAAATTCGCGTTTGTTCAATACCTTCCTTAAACTCTCAGAAGGACATTCAGGATCGAAGTTTGCCTCAGCCTCTTCCAATCCTGCTGTTCCGTCAAATATATTTGCTCGACAGTAGGGGTCTGTACACATCTTGGCATTCTTCCACGGTTTCGGAACATACTCGTATGGTTGACCAGTCATAAGGTCCTTCTGGCCAGCATCTCCATTGAAAATCAGAGTATCTTCAAAAAACGGCCAAATTCGTTCGGATGTTCGATGTGTTTTGGGAGCCAAATGGAAGTGCCAACTATGGATTTGCTTGCACACATTCCACAATATCGGTCTGGGTTCAATGTTGAGAACCAAACTTGCGAGTGCACTATGTTCAGCACCATTTTCATTCATCATGAAAGGAATATTTTGGTCCTGCACAGAAGTTCGCAAGAAATGGTGGGGTGCCAGTGTAGCGCGGATCATTTCCTTTCTATAGATGAATGTATCCCATGAATCACTGTAATTGCCGTCTTTCTCAAACTCTTCCTTTAAGAAACGGTTCACATAGCACCTTCCCCATGTCATATTGGAACCAACCTCACCTAAAGGAGGAACATGGTGATTGTAGTGCATTTGAAGTTTGTCAGGTACAACCATTGTTCCTCCAATTGGGCTGAAGTATCCATGAGTAGAGGTAACCAAGACTTGGTTGTCCTTCATTTGCTTGGCCAAGTTGATTGTCTCATCAAAGGCTTGATCTGCATTGCTCATAACGATGATTTCACCTGTGACCGCAGGATGCAATGTGTAGTTGAACATTTCAAAATAATTTGGTTGTGAGCCCTCCACAGAAATACAGGTCAGTTCAACGGACCGAGATGTCGTCACAGTGGACTGCTCACGCAGCATTTTCATGCGCTGAAGGAAGTGTGCACAGCTGGATGTTTGTGTTACTGAATCCAGGATTACCACCATTTGATCAAATACGGGGTTGTCCAAGTTGGCCAGCATGGCAGATTCAATCTCGGCTCGGTGAGGGTGATGGTTTGCATTCTCTTCTGCTGCCCAAAACCCAACCACCAATGACATCGTGGTCTTGTTAGAACGCTGGTCAGATGCTGTCGTTGATTCCGTTGATAACTCCTCAGCAGTAGAGGAAGCACTGAGGGATCTTCCTTGGTTACTGTCTGTTTCCTCTACAGCTGTGTTTGCTTCATTCTCTACCATCATGTTGAGATTTGCATAATCAGCACTCCTCATTAAGGGAGCTTTGGTCGCTTGATTATCCTCCATCCTCTGGAGGTTCACATCGTTAGTACTCCTTATTGAGAGAGCTACATGTACAATCACAACAAAAGCCAGAATAACCTTCATTTGACTGTGTGCTGCAATCATGGTCCTAGCACAAAATTGGATGCTGCTTGGTCTTGATGTTCTCTGCATTGCTTCTCCCTTCAGGCTTCAAAATGATGGTTGTGCTTTTTAATTTTGGTGGGTTGCGGATTGTGGTAAGTTGGAGTGATACACACATACATGTAGATGTTAATCTAGATGGACCAGTTACTCATTTATTTATTCTCTAGACCCCTATTAATATTTTTTTTAATGCTCTCTAGCGCCAGCTAAGTACTAGAAGGGCATTGCATGACATTCACTCTGGATCTGTTCACATTGGGCGTGGCTGACAATGAATCATCTCTGGGGGTTTTCAACCCCTGGTTTGTTCCTAACATGGAATCCTTTGATATGGTTCGTGCCCTCTGGGCTCTCCTCCCGTCAAGTAACATCACATTCACTGTTGAACACATTGACGGACACATGGATGGAATTAGTGGACATGCACTCACCTTCATGGAACAACTCAACGTCCGTATGGACACTCTCTCAAAAACCTACAGGAAAACTATTGCCCATCACAACCCTACTGGACCCCCCCCCACACACCTCTGCTTCGAAAATGAAGGTTGGTCCCCGTGGCAGGGCCCACTCAAATTGTCATCTCCCAACAAGCATGCCCTCCTTGAAGCCATCTCCACTCCAGTCATTCTCAAATACTGGACCACAGCACGTCACAACTCTCCTGCGCGGTTTCCCCCTGAAGCCACTCAACACATCCATTGGAAGATGTCGAATGGACGCTTGATGAAGGCTCTTCCAGCTGGAATGTAGTGCTGGTCCACAAAACATGAATCTGAAAATGGTGGTGTTCGTAAGACAATGTGCCAGTGGAACTTCCAATCACATGCAGAATGCCCCCGATGCGGTCAGGACGAAGATACGACCCATCTCCTATGACGACAAGATCCAAAAGGGGATCCATGAATGTGCCACTGGGTGCTCCATAGCTGTGCAGACTTAGCTTTGTGACATCATTGCTGAAACCCGTGTACAGTTAAAGAGTACAGCCAGCAATGCTATCATCCAGCACTGTATGTATTGTTGAGGCGAGCCTAGGTACCAAGAGTATGCATGACATACAGTATGTATACCTTGGGTATGATAGGTATCAACAAAGCCTCTCCAGAAGGGATCCATGTGAAGGATTGCCTCTCCAAAAGCAGCCATCCTGTCATTGGATTGCTGTCGAGGAAGCGTTGTGTTGAGTTGAGTTAGTCGTACAGCACCCTCTGGAGTTTTGTTCAATTTCTCCGGTGGGGGGCTTACACTAGGCCCATCCTAAGTGGGCGCCCTTGTGCGCCTGAGGTATATGGGTTCGTCACGGCACCGTTCAGCGGATCGTCTGACGAGGTGTAGCCTTTAAAATAAAACTTCGTTATTTTTTGTTGTTGAAAGAGTGGAGTTCAAGAACAGAGAAAGTCCAACGGAAGGAAAATCGAGACTAAAATCTGCCGATCAACGCGATTCAACCAATATCGGAGCGGTAGGAGTGAAACCAAGTGCTTCACCTACCAACCTGAGGCTGCTTGAAATGATACACCAGCCAGTTTTTTGTTAATCAACTTCGTTTGGCCGGCCGATAGTGGAATAGGAATGGCACATCACCATTGTCGATCCCTTTCTTTTCCTGCTTAATCAGTCGTGCAACGAACCGGTTGTTGGAGGAAATATACCTGACACCTCTTTACTATTGACTCGTGTATTAATCATCTAGTCCGGTTCGCATGCATATTCATGATGCAAGGAACCAAGGGAGTTTTAGGTCTAAAGTGTTCCGGGGGTCCTTATATCCAATTCAATCACAAGAATTGCTATGCACCACCAGAAAATCCTCACTTTTGCTCTTCAGCTTAATCTAAAACCAAATTACTCCCCAATAAGCTGCAGTATTACTACCAAACAACACTGAAATGCAAAAGTCTCATCTCGAGTCCGAAGAGATCAACACCTCGAGATTGATACCAAGTTGATCAAAGACTATCAAGTCAAAGCACTGAGTAACTATTGCAACAGAGGAGAGGTGCACAATTCAGCCCTATAGCCACACTCTCGGTATAGGCAAACACCTCTAACAGGAGAATTGCCATATACGTGCGTGTGTCACACGATTGAAAATCCCATTGCCGATCGATCTAACCGCTTCCGCCCGGAGCTACGTTGATCAGAGAGTATCGGCAGATCAAGAAGAAGATTTCACACGGACTCGCTACTGTCACCATCACGGAAGTCCTCTTATCCAGTGAGTTACAGTGGATTGCGTCATCGTGTCATTGCGCGAGATTTCGATCCGTCACATCACGGCGAGCGACAGGCAACATCTACCGATCAAGCTATCACCCGAACAGAGCTCTGCAAGACAAGAGCCCAATAGAGAGAAAGTTGCGCAGCACGGCAAGGATACTCTGAGTATCAGTGCTCGCTTCTAACTCCCGATATTGAGCAAGATAGGTTGACCCGAGTGATCCACCGCTATTGTGAAGTGAAGGACAAAAAACCCGGCAGAACGAACAAGTATCCGGAGAGCTGAATCTCCACCGTTTGCCTGTTTCACACTGTAATACTCGCACAGTGTACCCATCCAAGCATACCAAGACCATCTGCAAGCTTTGCAGAGGCAACAAAAGGACCAACAGAGGCAGTTCGCTACTACCCAAGGATCCATACCACGTTTTTGTTGGGGATTCGCGATTAGGGATTGAACCTGTACCTCTGTACTAGAATTTCATGCCAGTAGAAATAGCATGGAAACAGAGCCCACCCACTTTTTCAATAGTATCTCAATAGCAACAGTAACTACTAGAAGAGAGCTTAGAGCAACTAACATACTATTGAAAAAGTACTGCTATCGAATAGCAGTGGTCGTTGTATCGAAGAGAAGAGGAGCCTACCGAAGCATCCAAGCCAATCGGCAGGAAGAACGCGACGACGCAAGGATCCGAGGACGGATCGCGACGACGCGAGAGGAAGACCGATACAAGACCGACGACGACGACGCAGTGAGGATCGTCGTGCACAAGACCAAGACTGTCGAAGCATCGACAGCAACAGCGAGGAGACTGTCAAGGAACGACAGCAACAAGAGAAGCCTGTCGAACGAACGACAGCAACGAGTGAAGGATCCGAGGACGGATCGAAAGACGAGATCGGCAGCGACGCGACGGTCGTGCCGAAGAGGAGACTGCAGTCAACGACGCAGCAAGAGTTTCATCGGCAGAATCCACAAGGATTGTCGATAGGAGAGCCGACAGCATCCAGCCGGAACTGTCAGAGCCAACAACAAGCCGAAAGCCATAGTGCCAGCGCAGAGGCCAAGGAGGCACCAACAAGGAACAACCACAAGAAACGGGTTCGGAACGGCAGCATACCACACGAAGTGTGAAGCAATAGCGCCAGACCTTGCAAGATCCTTAGCAATAGTTTTAACACTCCCTAGCCAGGAATATAATTTGAGTTTATCGCCCCATAGCCATAAGACGAATAAGTAGTCGGACGAGAACTTAAAATAAAGAGCAGCAAATAAAAAAGAAAGAATGAAATATCCACCTACCGTAGCATAGAAATGAGCGGTAGAGGTAAAGGACGGGTGGCCGAGGAGGCGGCAAAGCACGAGGGCATGGAAGAACCAGCCATCGTCGAACCAGCAGGAAGGTTCATGCAAAGCCCCCGACCAACATGTGTTTAACTTCGGTACAACTGGATCTGGTGATGATACGCACATGGGAGAAGATCGTCATCCACGTTGGACAAACGATGGGTGACGACATGAGCAATGAGCTACGCAACCTGAAAAGACAGTGTTGGTAGCACCGGTGTACTCAGAGGAGACCCGGAACAGGCTTGCAACGGCGAAGGTACGACATGAAGCGAACAATAATCGTCTTCTATTGGCAACCCAAGCCAGCCTACGGCTACTAGAATCAGAAGATAACCGCAGTCACCAATGACCCGACTCTCGGTAGCCTACGCACACTAACGATAGAAAAAGCAAAACCGTTAATGAAATAGCCGAACTTACGGCAGCCATAGGACCACCGGGGAGGAACTCGGGGGACTGAGAAAGCAGAGTATGGAGGGCTGATGAAGACCCACCTTACGAGGTGGCAAAACTACAAGAAAATAGAGGCAAAGCTTTCAACTTGATCCTAGGGCAGTGCACCCGACTATTAAAGGACAAGATGAAGCAGAACAAGGACTACGATGACGTCCTGTTAAGATGCGACCCCTGGAGCTACGAAAACTGATCCATAAGACGATCATGCCCAGACCGATGATAATTTGTGTACCACACATTATTCCAACTGGAAAAACAACTGTTGAATTCCACCAAGGGAGCCTTACCGTTCCGAATACCACGAGCAATTTACAACGAAAAAGGACATTGCAAAATCCGTGGGTATTTCCAAGATACACGACCAGCGCTGCTGCATACGGCCAACCTACTCCACCCAGGCACGAATACGCTGACCTGGCAGTCGAAGACCAGAGGTCAGTCTCGGCATACGCAGAGGAACGGTACTATAGTTACATCTTCTTAACAAATAGTTCAGCCGAAAATACCAAGCTTAAACAGAACCTGAGGGACGACTTTGCCAAAGGCACTGATAACTATCCCCACACGTTACATGAGGTATTACACCTTTTGGACAAACACACCAAGAGTAACATCCCACGACAGTCCACTTCCCACGGAAGCTCCTTTGCTCAGACAGCACAAGGCGGGAGAGGACGGGGTGGTGGCAGAGGAAAAGGCCGCGGAACGCGAGCTATGATAAAGAATACTGGAAAGAGAAAGAATGCTTTTCCTGCCACGATAAAGGACATCCAGCATCGCACCTGTCCTGACAAAGATAAAGACAAAGATAAAACAAAGATAAAGACAAGACGACGATGACAAGTCTAGGTCAAGCAAGCGTAGCAAGTCAAGCACGTCGAGCAAGAAAAGCTCTAGTAGCGTCAAAGAGAACCCTAGCTACTATCAGCAAACTGCAAGATAAAATGACGACAGCATTGACAACCCTGGAGGAAGAACAGGATGATGCCGACTCTGACATCACGCAGTCAGATGACGAGAAAGTCGAGAAACGTTTCTTTACGTTCGACGTACCGCTGTTCGCGGACGGACCACGTTGGATTTATTCTGTAATAAAGACATGGTTACCGACATCAGGAAAGCCGATCGTCCAATTACAGTGAAGAGTACCGGAGGCAAGCTGAAGGTCCAGCACACAGCCAAGTTAGCTGGCCACAAACAGAGAGTATGGTTCGATGAAAGAGGAATCACGAACATCTTATCTGTGAAGAATGTCCGCAAGAATTGCAACATCGTCTATGACTGTCCGAAAGGAACTACACAGTCATTAGACCAGGCCTACCGGACGTAGTATACGACGCAACAGGTGTTAGGCCCTTGAGTGCACCATAGAGTGGATATGACACTGCGTTCATTGAACCCTAAGAAGAGAGACAGGCCGAAGTGTCGATGGCTGTGTTGGTCTAGCCCTACGGTGCTCACGACCCGCATACTATTAAGAGGAAAGCGATTGTAGGTGCAGATGATATGTGTGTACGTAGCAATGTGTGAAATGGCGCGTGCTTGTTAGTCACGTTATTGTTCACGAAGCTAGGCTGATATAACGCAACTCGTCTTCTATTCCAGTTAAGATAGAGATTTTTAATTATTGCTGCAGCGGACATCGCGGGCAGGTATTATGAGCAATCAAATCTCAAATTGCCCTGTGACCGTCGAACCGACTTACTCGACACTCGCTGCAACACTGCGACGATCATCACATTAGGGCCAAGCAGATTAGATAGCACTTGTGAAAGGCTAAGTAAGACTTTAGACTCAGATAACCAACACTCGTAACGCAGGAAATTTTCCTTGTTAAGGATTGTGATTGATATCTAAGTTGGCAGGCCAATGCAATCGTAGTGCCAGAGACTTTTAGCAAATTTATCACAAGGAGATGTGTGTTTGTTCTGTGGACACAGTACTCTTGACTTCTACTGGACGGGCATGTGACAACTTTGTCAGTTGTGTGTAGCAGGTGAATTCCGTCTCATCAGTAATGTGAGATCTGCGTACACACCGAAATATAGAAATTCAATTTGTAGCGAGACAAATTCCACTATCAAGAAATCCACTTCTCTTGTGTGACAGTGAGCCCCAAAGTGCAGCCTACCGGAGACCTCAGTTCTAGAAGTGCGTCATTCTTCAGGAGTAGCGTCAATTTGCCGGATACATGATTCTACTCCAATCAAGTCTCCCGTTCATCGCAACTGCTTCCCTGTCCTATTTCTAAAGAATCTGACCATCTATCTCCATGAAGTGGACAATATCAGAAATGCCGACATCTGGTTCTCTGAAACCACCAAATCTCCATATGAAGTAGGACACATAACCGGGCAGGGATCCTTTCGGATGTAGTGAGAACTGAGTTGGAAGTTTCTGTTTCTGTGAACAGCGCCATAGACATAGTGGATCAACGACATGCCTATGTCCCGTCTTCATAGCGAGTCAGCGTACCGAGAGGCACTAGCATTGTGTGCGATATACGTACAATAACCAACGTGTAGTACATGAAAGGTAATATGGAACCACGAAGACTTAGCTGTGCCAAGGACACATAGGTGGAGGATCCCAACATGTGTTACAGAACGGGCCTGGACCGTTGTGACACGGAGTGGCGGAAAATAGTTGAGACCGTGCAACGTTGATGTACAAGTCGTCGAAACGAGTGACGTTACTTTCCAGAGTTAAAAGGGCGGGGGGAGGATCAGCGAGACAATGAGCCCCCAAATGATAATGTGGTCGCGTCAGCTACCACTGCGTTACAGTGATGAAAAAGCAGCCTGAGCCTGCTTATGTTCGAGATAGCTGCCAGGTGCGGGACATGAAGCGAAAGACGTGACCCCCTCTTCTGTAATCAGACAGTTTCAACTAGGTGCGGCAAAGGCCAACGATACATTCTACTGTAGCCAACCGACAATGCCAATAAGTGCCATTTCC
>CAICTM010002683.1:0-12512 GCA_903772945.1 Seminavis robusta | reverse complement strand
TGGACCGACATATGGTAAGTCCACATCAGGCGGGTACACCCATCCACAGTCTTTGATGAGCATGATCATTTTGGTAGACATCTCATCACCTGTCTGCAATCGAACGATCCTGAAATCAGGCACAATCAGCGTGCAACCAGACATCATCTCTTTTCCTTCCAACCATTTAGCAAGAGAGGTGTCAGTGACTGCTTTGATGATACTGTAGGAACCATCCAACAGCTGCATCACCCAAACAGTGAAGTGAATCCCAGTGTTAGGATAGCTGCGAGTTTCCCTTTCGAATGTAAGTACAGTGAAGCGTGGACGATTATCACCCCCTTCAAGAATCCGGATTGATCCATTCTTATGAACATACTTTGTCTGCACTTTTTCCTCTCCATGCAACACGAGGTCAGTCAAGAAATCAGGAGACGCATCATCGTAAGCGTCATGGAAGAAGTGTCTGTTGTACCGTTCAGCATCCTGCTTCACGGTCGTCATCTTGGCCGTTTCCTACCAACCAACAACTGGTTTCAGCGAACAATGGGGATCTCATTTTCAGGATTCCATTGCGAGCAAGCATGGCATCTCCAAAAGCAGCGAAATAGCCACCAGTTCTGGCAAGCAGAAAGGGGCCAACAAAAACAACATTCAATTTTCGTATGCTACTGCTGTCGGTCTATTATCTTGGCAAGCAAGGCTACCCCAATGACAATGCGAGTATGTCGCATGGGTAAGTTGAGTGTGCTCTATCGATATCTGTTAACTCTGCCACCTGTTGTCCTGTGCCTGTTCAGCATCTCTCACTCCAATCTGACAACTCTCTTTTCGACACACCATGCTAAACAGTATTAACTTCACCGGAGAAGCCGCTAAAACATGGCAGGCAAGGGTGATCGAGCAAGAGCAGTCCTTTGGCTTTCCAACGGGATACCCCTCGCCTTCTATCTCTAAGCATAGCATGTGCTGTCGGCACTCTCATAACTGTATTCGCCATTGCGGTTTTTCCATCGATCTGCTTGCTTTGTCGAGTGAAATTGGCTTCCTGATCCTGACGACGGCCAGACCTTAGGATACATCGTTATGAGCAGGGTCAAATAAAAGTCTTCACACTGGCGTCAGAAGCTGCGTGGTCGAAACACGATCACGTACTCAAGAACTCTAGGTACTACAGTATCGAGTATTAATAGCACCGGTAACCGCCGGTACCAGTACCGGTACCGTACACCACAGCGAGATTAGATTTTAAGTCTCCAAAAGCCTTTACCTTCCAACTGCCTCCAGAGTTTCAACCGATACAAGCAAAAATGAGTTAAAGGTACATGCACCTGAGGAGGAGATAAGGTGTAAGCTAAGAAAGCAATAATTGGCCTTTGAACTCTGAACTCTGAACAGTAAAGTAAAGTAAGTCTTATATATATGAGGGTTTTTGAAATTTAGGAAGCGTGCCTGATCACATAGGAGTAAAAATACAAAAATA
Organism: Seminavis robusta; assembly: GCA_903772945.1. NCBI lineage: Eukaryota > Bacillariophyta > Bacillariophyceae > Naviculales > Naviculaceae > Seminavis > Seminavis robusta. The sequence goes on along the minus strand of CAICTM010002683.1, from coordinate 11,050 downwards.
CTGTAAATAACAAATCGAGGCATTTCACCTATGACCCCTGCACCCCTGCAGGTCTCTGAAATTAGGATATAGTACTACCGGTATACATTGAATTATTCGATTCTTGCATTGGCAATTCAGCTTGTGCAGCTGCTTGTGCCCAGCCGTACCGCACGGTCCGACACAGATCGGCAACCAAGATTTAGACTACAGCGCATGTACTACTGGTAGTCCAGCTAGCTAGTATTACATGTAGCTACATGTACTCGAGTGCTGTAGCTGGTAGCTGGTAGTAGGCGTGTAAAAGCTGATGGCTACTAGCCAGGGTACCCGTACACATGCCACCAGCGCATGTATGTACCGCGTGAGCTGATGAAGGATCTGTTATCTATCTGTTCTATCTTTTCGAGTTCAGTCTTCTTGGTTGAGCGTTCCTATGCCTGCAGTCTTCTTGGTTGCGGAGCTGCAGATACATGTAGGCCTACATGTTCCATGGACGAGTATGTCTTTGGTGGTAAATACTCATTCCCAAAGCAGAAGAAGAGATTCGATTTGATTTGCTTCAGTTTTTGCATTTCACTTTAAGAGCCCACACTTTTTAAAATAGAAGTACAAAACTCAAACACCTCTAACTTTTACTTGTGAACCACCAACAATTTCGAAAACCATGACGACCCCAACAAAAGACCTTGAGTATGCCATTACTAAGCCGGTGGAAGATGACGACGATGAGCTGGAATCCATGACGGGGACGGCTCAGCGGGAAGATACGTCGAGCACCGAAGAGATTGCCATTGGAGTGGCCGAGAACAAGCGAGTGAGTCGCAACCGTTTCTTGGTGGCCGTTGTGTTGCTTGTATGTGCCACGGCGGCAGCCGTCTTGACCTATGTGATTACTGATCGCGAGGAGCGACAGAGTTTCGAGAATGAGTTTGCAGGAATCGCTTCCGAGATCATTTCCGTCTCGCAACGCGCCGAAGAGAACATCTTCAAGGTCATGGATGACTTTAGTACCATGATGACTTCGTCTGCCTTGGCCACCAACCAGACCTGGCCGTTTTATATCACCCCAGACTTTGAACGCCGCGCCAGAGCATCTCGTGCCGTCTCGGGAGGTCGCATGTTGGTGACCGTCAACGCCGTGCCTCCTGCCGCTCGCGACGAATGGAACGACTTTGCCAATCGCACCAAGGGATGGATGCAAGAGTCGGCGGAACTGCGCAATGTCACACCCGCTCCCTTTTTGCCCGTCATGTCCACATTCAACTACACCGAGGAAGGTCCCCAGAGGATCATTCCGGTCACGGGAGGCGACGACCTTCATCTCGTCGCCTCGCAAGTCAGTCCCGTCCCGACGGCACATCGTATTATTGTCAATATCGACTTTGGAACTACCTTCATCGACCGATGGCGCTACATGGAAGAAACGGGACGATCGGCGAGATCCCAGATTGTCAATATGAACTTTTGGCTCGAAGAACCCGCCGATGGACCAGTCAACCTCTTCTATCAACCCGTCTTTGACTCCTTTGACGAAGAAAACCGAAACTTGGCCGCCTTTGTCTACATGGCGCTCCGTGTTCAAGACCATTTCGAAGACCTACTCCACGACGGGGCCGTGGGAATCTATGTCGTGTTGACCAATACCTGTAACAAGACCGTCACCTACCAAGTCAATGGACGAGAGTCTGAATACCTTGGAGAGGGTGATCTACACGAAGAAGAATACGATTACTTGGGCATTGAGGCTGGTCTCACAGTGGCTCTCAATGAAATCCTCGAAGGCGGAACGGAATCGCAAACCGGAATGAGCTGTGGCTACTACATGACCATCTACCCATCCGCCCTGTTCCATGAAAACTTTCAGACAAGTCGTCCGGTCGTCTACACCATTGTCGTTCTCGCAATCTTTGCTTGCACTTCCCTCATCTTCATCCTCTATGATTGCAGCGTCCAACGTCGCCAAGAAACCGTCATGGATTCCGCTGTCAAGTCCAACAAGATTGTCAATGACCTCTTCCCAGAACAGTTCCGAGAGCAAATGCTAGAGAATGCAAACAACTCGAAACAAAATGATGCCTCCATGTTCAAGGTCAATGGGACACGAAAGTCTCTCACTAAGTTCATGAGTGGTGATCTAGGACCGTTTGACGACGATGAAGACATCTTCATGACCAAGCCAGTCGCAGATCTTTTTGCCGAAGGCAAGTCCGTCCTTGTGCTTGCTTTTGTTTTGCACCGAAGGTACTGATGCCTGCTCACACACTTCTTTCCTTGTGCGAACGGAACCCATCCACAGCTACTGTTTTGTTCGCGGACATTGTTGGGTTCACGGTAAGGACAGCATCATGTTCGCTGATCTATGGTCGTCAGCGGCTTGGTGCAGAGACTGATCAACATCTATCTCTTCTTCGATCTTTTAGGCATGGTCCTCCGTTCGCGAGCCTTCACAGGTGAGATCAAACCAAAGATCATTCGGGGTGATGCTTTGACACACATACAGAAGAGTACCATACCAACACACTATCACCTTTGTTTCTTGCTTCTAGGTGTTCACCTTGCTGGAAAGCATTTACCGGGCTTTTGACAAGGTTGCTGCCAGAAGGCACATTTTCAAAGTGGAGACTGTGGCAGATAGCTACGTGGCCGTGGCTGGAGTGCCCAAACCGGTGCCAAATCATGCAATGGTCATGGCTCGGTAAGAGCAGGACCTGGGATTCTATGTCTTCGCTCTTCAGTCCGTGTCCTCACTCTTCTCCTGCTACTCCCAGTTTTGCACGCGACTGTCTCCACAAGCTCCCTCAAGTTGTCAGTCGCCTCGATAAGCACCTGGGGCCCGGAACCAGAGATTTAACCATGCGGTTTGGGATACACAGTGGACCCGTGACAGCTGGAGTTCTGCGTGGAGAGAAGGTAGGTTTACATTCAGAGAAGGATGTTCTCCAGTTCATGTGCCCACATACTCATGCAATCTGTTTCACTTGTGAGGACAGGCCCGCTTTCAGTTGTTTGGAGATACTGGTGAGCAAACTGTTCTTGTCTGGCCCCGTTCTCTCGGACCCACAAAGGCTCACAGCTTCTCGCTGTCTCGTTTTGTCATCGAAAGTCAACACTGCGGCTCGCATTGAGAGCACCAGCATTGGCAACAAAATCCATCTTAGTGATCGGACTGCACAGCTTATCTGTGCTGCAGGAAAGGGTGCTTGGGTAGAACGCAGATCAGAAAAGGTGCATTTGAAAGGAAAAGGTGAGAGCCGTTGATCTCCTTGGCGTTTGTGACTTGGTCATCTTGTGGTTGGTGTAGTAATGCTGGAACACTTTCGTCTGCAGGTACCATGGAGACGTACTGGTTGAATGCTCAAGTAAGAGCAGGGTTGATGAGGGCTGGATCGGTTTGTGGATCTATGGTGTCAGACCAGAATGACAGAGTGGAACAGGCAACGTATCACTCCCCTGCTCTCTCGGATCATACTAGGAGGCTTGTCGAATGGAATATAGAGTCTTTGTCCCGTCTGCTACGCCAGATTGTGGCCTACCGGAAGACGACGTCCACGACAACCAAAACATTGAAAAAGGTCGTAGAGGAGGGCGGTCCCTCCACTTTGGATGAGGTCGCCGAGGTTATCGCACTTCCTGGCTTTGACCAACAAACAGCCTGCAAGAAGGTGGATCCAGACACCATTGTTCTTGGCCCTGATGTGATGAAACAGCTCTATTCGTATGTCTCCTGGGTTGCACAATCTTACAATGACAATCCATTCCACAACTGTACGTTTGCGCGACCCCTTTGGTTGCCCATAACCAGTTGAGTCCTCTTCAGACAATCTCACCTCCGTTCCTTCATTTCAGTCGAACACGCTTCTCATGTGATGATGTCTATCATGAAGTTACTCTCACGTATCGTGGCACCGGAATTGGAAATGGCGCCTGACACGGACGAAAAGGACAGAATCTCTCGCATTGCCGCTCAGTTGCACGATAATACTTACGGAATTACATCAGATCCAATGACTCAGGTATGCACCACGACATTCATGGCAATCATCGACTAGTGATCCAAAACTCACTCAATGTGTTCCCTGTTGCCCCAAGTTCGCGATCGCCCTCTCAGCCCTCGTGCATGATTGCGATCACCGAGGAGTACCCAATGGGCGACTGGTGGAGGAAGATGAACATCTTGCCCGGCTCTACGACCAATCTGTCGCAGAACAGCACAGCATCGACACAGCATGGTCTGAGTTGATGAGCGATGACTACAAGGACTTGCGGGCTTGTATCTATTCCAGCGATGACGAACTGAAGCGCTTTCGCCAAGGTAAGTGACCACCACACTCCCTCACTTTGCTGCTTATTCGAGTGTTATCTAACTGCCTTTCTCTACCTGAAAATCTTTGCTTCCAGTTGTCGTCAATGTTGTGCTTGGTAAGTTCATGGAAACTGTTTTGGTTATCTTTTCGTTTTTGGGGTAGCCACTGACCAGGTTTCTTTGCAACGACAGCGACTGACATCTTCGATAAGCAACTGAAAAAACTACGCAATGCTCGATGGGAGAAGGCCTTCCGAGTGCGATCACCCTCTGAGACCCTTGGAACCGTCGATGTCAACCGCAAGGCCACCATTGTCGTAAGTGCATGCGTAGTGTCTACGTTCTTCGAAGCCTTTGTCGAGATCTCACATGAAGCGGCCCTTTTCTTCACAGATGGAACACATCATGCAGGCTTCTGATGTGGCTCACTGGTAAGAAGGGGGGATATGGTGGCTGGTCTTGTTGAACATCTTCGTCTTGCATCTTCTTACACGCTTCCATGCCTCTCTTTCAACAGTATGCAGCACTGGCACGTGTACACAAAGTGGAATGAACGGTGAGTGAGAGGATTGTTCCAAGAACCCGTTTTGTGCTTGCACCCTAGCTAGGCTCACAACTCGTGTTCTCTTAAAACCGCAGGCTGTTTCAGGAGATGTTCAAAGCCTATGCCACAGGCAGGGCAGACAAAGACCCATCATTGGGTTGGTATAAGGGAGAGCTTTGGTTTTTTGACAACTACATCATCCCATTATCAAAGAAGTTGCATGATTGCGGTGTGTTTGGTGTCAGTAGTGATGAATACTTGAACTATGCCACAGGTAAGAAGTTTTGGTTGACTTTGCAACGGTCGTGTTGGGTTGTCTTCTGCCTCACGGGTTTCAACTGTTGTACATCTACTTGGATAAACAGAGAACAGGAAGGAGTGGGCAGAAAAGGGTGAAGCGATCGTTGCAGAAATGGCGAACAAGTACAGAACATTGTTGCAGCCGACGGAAGTCCCCGAAGCTTTTTCGGATGAGGAGGAGGGCACCAGCAAGATAAAGAACGAGCTGGAAGTCTGATTGGGATTCAGAATCGTAGACAAAAATACACCTACATAATGCGCTTAGCTCAGTGTTGTTCCTCGCCCATGCTCTCAACTAGGGTGCTAGGGTAGCATGGTACCTTGCTCGTAGAATCACTTGGAGGACCAGCTACAGGAGCTCTCTCTCTGTTTCTCGAACTCTCTCGAACGATCGAACGATCGAACTCTCTCTCGAAGTCTCTCTCTCTCTTCTCTCTCTCTCTCCTCTCTCTCTCTCTCTCTCTCTCTCTCTCTCGAATTCTCTCTTCTCTCTCTCTTTCTCTCTCTCTCCGGGTAGCTACCGGTGGTACGAGTACACGTTGGCTTGGCAGGGTTCGCTAACCAATCAATTATGTACTGGTTATTGGTTATTGGTTATTCAACCACTCAATTGGGGGTACTGGTTACTGGTTATATAACCACTCAAGCTTAGGTACTGGTTACTGGTTATTGGTTATTTAGCATTGGTTATAGGTTATTTTATAGGTTAGTAACCGGTAACCACTGGTTATATCAGTGGTTAACCAAAGGGTATTGAACATGGCCCGCAAGACCTGTGTGTTGTTTGCTCCCGTCCCATGTTCCATCCCAATTGCTACACCTTATGCATTGGCATCACGGAAGGCTGCATTAGCAGCGTCTTCATTGGCGTAATGCTCCAACTCGTCCAGCATTTCCTGGGTGATATCTTCAGGCTCGTTGCCCTCCTCCTCTGCATGGGTCAATTTCTTCACATGTTCTCTGAGGAGTCTCTTTGTGCGGTTCTCGACCACCCGCTTCCTTGCAACGCTCACAAGGTGACGGTGTTGGCGAAGGAAGGCACGATTCTTGTAGGTGAGAACCTTCATCTGAAACGTGATGTCTGTTTGATTGGAGTTGAGCTTTCCATCCATCCACGTGGCGCCACTGAAAGTTCTTTCCTGATCCCCATTACTTTCGGGCAAGGCAAGGACGATGCATGCAATAGGATACAGCAGTGGGAATTCTTCTTTGCCGGTATCCTCCCACCATTCCATAATGTCAAACTTCTCGGAAATGAAGTCGACGTGTTTGATCAAATCTTCCTTCTTGGTGCCAATTTTGAGGAGCTCGTCCTTATCCACAGGGATTCGTTTCTGCCCTCTGAGGACAGACACAATGTCGAACTTCTCATTCTTCATCCATTTGTTGATCGCAAGTTCCACCTTGTCAACATCCCCCGTCACTTCTTCCTCTACCGCCACAGTCTCCGTTCTCTGTCGCTTTCTGCGGCGTTGCTCCAGCCTGGACAGGTGTTTCCTCCTCCTCTGTTGCTGCTGTTGCATCTCCTGGCTTGTTTACAAGCGGAGCCTTCTCTGACAGTAGTTGATCGCACATTGCCTCGATTGCTTCCTTGAGTTGCTGTCTTGCCAAGGCCGTTACACCCTTGCAGCTGTTTTTGTACGCCTCATCGGCGAACTCCTCCACATGGTCGGCAAGCGTTTCCAAGTCGGGAAGAACAGTTGTTGTTGAGAATGGGTTGACCATCATCGCCAAACGACGGATCGCGTTGAAGCTACTTCTTGCGTCGGCTCCATACTCCATGAATTCATGTGCAATTCGATCGACCAACTGCACAGATGATCTTGCCATGGTCTTGTGTTTGTGAGGGACCCTTCTCATCCCAACCGTTGTCAGAGAGCTTGGAACAATGTACGTATTCCCCATCTTGGTTGGAGCTGGATCATACGGAGTTCCATCAAAGGTTCGCCTGGGGAAATTTGCATCTCCATCCCACTTGTCGGTAGTGTTTGGATTCTCAAGAATTCTCGTCTCTGGAATCCACCAGAATTATGGAACGAAATAGAGGACGGCAGTTCTGTAAAGAAAATAGTAAGAGTACGAGATGGAACCGAAGCGATCACTCTGAACAATCATAAGAAGGGTATACAGAGGAAACTGGACGGTATAGTGCTGGGAGACAATGTAGAAGTTGTCATCGCTGAGATCCTTGTTGCTGACGTTCTTGTGGTAGTAGATGCGAAGGTTCCATCTGGCAATAACCATATCCCCGTAGTGAAGAACAACTCCACCTAATCTAGTATGGTTGGGAACACGGATCCTTTTTCCAACTCGACCATCATCCCTCATCAGCTGGAGGAATACCTTGTAGCGTCCCTTGGATTTCTTTTCCATCAAGTGCTTTGCGCAAGCCTTACTCATCTTTCGTACCACCTGTCCCGGCTTAAAAGAGTCAACAACCTTCTTGTTGTCAGTCCTGACCCTCCGACCATTTGCACGGTCAAGACACAACTGCATCTGATGCATAGCACAAACACCATTAACTCCAGTAAGTTTGCGACCAACAGCGAGGGCTACTGCGGTGGTGTCATTAACGGCCCGGTACAACATGCTTTTCTTGATACCCAAAGTAGATAGGACTTCTTCGATCTGAGCGACGGTTGGTGTGGCCTTCTTGTTTTCCACAATACAAAGTGCAACGGCAATTCTGAAGTACTGTTTCCGGACGGGAGAGTAGAAGTAGATAGATGCTCCCAACACTTCCTTCTGGTTGGAATCCCAAACATCATGACTGATCATAATGAACTCTTGAGGCTTGCCAAAGATTCGGAAGTAGGCGTCGGCTGCCTCCGTCACATACATTTCCACTCCAGCAGAAAACTCAAACCAGGTTTCACGTCGCTTGGTTCGCAAAGCTTGCCTACCCATGAGTCTGTAATTGTTCACTCTCTTGAGGGCCTCGGCATTGGCAATGATGAACTGAATCATCCTAAAGTATTCAGGACATTTCGTGTGATCAGTAACAACACGCTCAGGAATGTTGTTGAAAGTGATGAACTCATCCTGTAAAATCTTGAACTGTTCGAGGACATTACCAAGTCCAGTCTGAACGGCTATGTTGTGCACCACATTGACAACACCAGGTGGAGACTTGAGATGGCTAACAGGTGAGCCTCTAACAGAAGCGACATGAGACGAAGCTTTACCCTGTGCAATACACGGCTCTTAGCCTTATTCGCGACTTGATCCTAGATAGGGTTTGAGTTCGACTCATGACTGAGTCTTTCGTGAATAGTCATTGAGACAGGGTTCTCATGACCGCTAGTCATACTAGGTCGATGGTGAAACATCGCGCTAGATATTTAGCTGGCGTGGAGAGATTCCACGCTACTAGATAAATGCTAGACGAATCTTCCACGCGTTCCGTTTTTGGATCGTGGAGTGAGTAGGATTACTACCACAACCTACTCTATCACACTTTACAGTCTCCCGCGGGAGTTCAGATCTACGATCCTTTGATTGTGGATCTCTCTCGTTGATTAGTTTTCATAGCTTTCTAATCCTCTCATAACTTTCATTCTCTCAAACTCAAAACAATCAAAAGATCTTTACACTAGCTTTTAGCGTAGTGCATTTTGTTAACAAACACAATAGCTTTCAGCTACCCTCAACCTATTCCTCACCATGAAGATTGCCAAAGACGCGTACACCAGCTTCGAGTCTAAGCTGCGCGACAAACCAATCCTTCCTCTCATCGACCTCGACGATGAATGCGAAATCGACGATTCTCGCGCTACCACCTACAAACTTCGCACTGTTCCAGCAGATGCTAACAGCGCCAAGTACACCTTCAAGGTCCAAATCATCAATGGATCTGAGACTCCACGTCAAACCATCAAGTGGGCTGGACGTATGGAGAAGGTCTTCGTCGGGCTCGCCATTGCTACGCCTGAAGACAAACATAACCTCCTCAAGGAGATGACTTCTAGCTCTGCCAAGAGCAGTTACGAATCTAGCTGTGCAGGCCATCGTGAAATACGTTGGAATGCCTTGCGCCAGATTGCAGTCAACGCGATTGCTCCACGCGACGTACGTGGCGGTGAAGACGAAGCCACTTTCCAAGCGCGTTTCCAGGCTGCCTGGAACGGAGCAGCTCAGCCTGCTTTGGACGACACTGACATTACGTTTGGCATAAATGCCTGTGTAAGTACTCCTGCTTGCAAAACGTTCAACACTCCTTCTTGAGATTGTTGGTGTGGACATGTGGTAGGGTGAGCCCTATAAATAGGATCTCTCAGCGTCGGGAGAGTCCTACTTGTAGTCGTCCATTTGCAACTCTCCCAACAGTACCATAGACTGGGTCGGAGCACATGGTCGAGAAGGCATGAGGCAGTTCTTGCTCTTCCTTATTTAAACTGATTTCGACTCTGGCACATCTGCTTAAGTCAGCTTTTGTAGTTGCATCAAGAATCTTCTTGAGACTATCTGCACTGTCGCTGACAGCTGCAGATCAGGAATGGAGAAGTTCTCTTCTCTATCGGTATCGCCATCTTTCACAGGGAAAAATGCTGTTCCACTCCATGACATGGTATGAAATCAAACTTGATCTTAGGTCGGAGAAGTGTCTTGACCTTGATCAGGTCATGCCCCCCAGTTCTTGGTGACGTGCAAATCCATTCGATAATTCTACAATCGTGGAACTCAGGAGATAACAGTCTGCCCTTACACTTCGTGCGGGTTTCAATTCCTTTACAGAAGCCAGTCCGTAGTGTTTGGGCCCCCATGATACTTCATGAGAGCAAACTCTTAGCATGAGTTTGAATTTTAGGTTCCGGATGCTCCTGTATCCAGTAAGCAACAGAGTGTAACGGGTTTTTTGTTCCCTTTCTCTCGTCTGTTAAATCTAACATAGACGATAGTTTTGGGTCTCTTGTCTTGCGACGTTGCGAGTTGGTTGGCCATGGACGAAGTTAACGATGCTGAATAGATCGTCAGAGTCTAGTTTGAGCAGTTGCTAGGCATTATCTAATTTGCCGTAGACTTCATTAGTTGCAAACAAATCTTGTTTACTATTTAGTGAGATATCTTCATCACTTAGGTATGAGAAATCGGAACATGGTTCCGTTGAATCATCATCCTGGCCTAATCCTCAGACGGAGATCTCTCCATCCGAATGATTGAAGTCGAATTCGGCAGCGCCTGTAACGGCAGCCATTTTCTTGTCCATCATGTTGATGATCCAACAGAGGAGTTGTCCTCATTGTCGGAGTCGTCTGACTTGCGCTTGGCAACATAGTTGCATTCGCTTTTCTTCTTGCGTATCAGCTTTGACCGCAGCGTTGGAGACTTTCTTCATAAGGACAGAGAGTTTCCTTCTTGGTGTTAGGACTTGGCGTCGTCGGACTTGCGCTTCAAGTCTTGTTCTGTTGTACGCTGGCTTGCTATCGTTATCAGACGAGGACTGAGACTTGGCCTTGAGCTTCTTCAGAGTCATGCAGTCAGCAGTGTTGTGAGTGCTCGGACTCGTGGTAGTCGCCCAACTTTTTCTTCGTTCTTGAAGAGTGGTCGTTGTTGCGAGTAGACTGTTACTTCTTGCTGTTGTTCTCTTCGAGGAGCTTGCTGGCATCACCGCCCTTGTCAAAGTCTTCGGAGGATTCCATGCATTCGCAGAACCAATGGTTGCTCCGATAGGGCTGAGAAAGGATCGAAGTCGTGTTCGTCCATCTTCTTCATCCACGAGCGTGGAATTCCATGACAAACATGTCAATGACTTCGTCATGGTTCATCGTTTGGTTGGGTCCAAAGGTGGTAGACGAGGAAGTTCATCGGACTTCATCCGACTGAGTTGTTGACATAGCCGAGAGTCATTCGTCAGGCTTACGCATCTTGCGGCGCATGAAGCGTTCTGCTTTTCAAGAGCCTTGTAGGGACAGACCGCTTCG
>CAICTM010002682.1:0-12516 GCA_903772945.1 Seminavis robusta | reverse complement strand
AAGAGAGAGATATCATGTGGAGACACCCACATGGCTGACTAGTGTGCAATACAGCCAAGAGGAGCAAGGTTCCGCAGTGGACTTCATTGTCAAGTTTGACTCAGTGGTTACCCGATACAATGATGTCCAAGGAGACTCCAGTGATATGCTCACTGATGGTATACAGAAGTTGTTCTTACAGCGGGCCTTCACCGGTGTCCCCACCTTGATCGACATTTCTGCACGTGAACATGATAGAGTATGTCGCGAGGGAAATAATGCATCGTTTACATACGACGGGTACAAGGGGGTGCTACTGAATGCCGCCACATTCTTTGACATAAACCGAAGAGATGATGACTCACGTCTAGTCAACATAGCCGACATTGGTAAGACGAGACATCAGGGTGATGGGGAGCAGTGTAAAGATCCACGTTCCGCTAACGTCTGGTCTCAGCTAGCCAGCAATGGACGCCAGAATTGGTACAGGCTCTCTGTCGCTGACAAGAGAGTCCTGATGGAAGGCCACCGTCGAACCCAGATGTCAGACCTGTTTGATCCGAAGAGCGAAGCTTACCCAGCAGTCGGGGACGCCCTAGATTCTCCAGATGGCAATATGGTGACTGCAGCCCTCAAGGACAAGTCCAAGACGGGTTTTTGCCTGGGCAACTAGTGTTGGTGTCGCACTGGTTGAGCCCAAAGTACCCAGGCACCGGCCATGGTTGCGGGGTAGCATGCCACACTCATAGGGGCTACCTTCCGCAGGACATGGCCCAGTATGACACGTGTTTGTGCTAAACTTGTCATCTCCTGGATAGTATTCCAAGTACAACTTTTTGTGAAAACATGTTTTGGTGACTCGCACCCTCCCGCCCTGATGGCATTCCCTTCACTTTCGGGTGATGGGAGAACTTACACTGTGCCACCCTCAGCAAAGGTGAAAGAGTCGGGCTAGAGCAAACACCCACCCAAGTTGATGGCTGTGGGATGAGCCACTTCCATGTCATGTGACAGGACCTGCACGGGTCATACCCAAGCAAGCACCAAGTTAGTCATGTCTCTGGACGGGATTCTTTTGAACCCATGTAGGAGATGGTAAACTTGAGGAGACGTCTACGAGGTGTTGCCTTTAGCTGAGGCAATATCTGATGATAGGACAACCAGTCCCACCTCATAGGATGACAACCCGTCACCTAACTACCCAGTTGAGGGCTCCAGATGAACAGTTATGGCCCAGATTGTTCTCACTGGCCCTTATGGGGAGATAGACAGATACCTCCTAAGCCAATGAGCTGTGATGCAAGTATGGGGAGACCAGATGAGATCCCAATTGACGGTCAAATGGACCAATGCCAATGCACCCTTTCTCCCCTGAACACGACTGGAGGTTTGATCACAAGCCCATGTGATGCCCCTCCCAATGTGCCCAGTGGTACTCAGCAATGGACACCTTGATGTATTCAATAGGGGTTGGTAACCCCTGAGGTATGCGACCAAAGTCCGCACTGAGCAGTCAGATGCTCCCAGTTCATGGAAGTATGAGGAGAAGCCCCATGATGTGCAAGCTTGTTGGCACTCCATCCATGACTCAATGGTGGGGAGCGATGAGATTATGCCATAGCAGCCATATTATGGGTGCGGCGCAGCTGTGCTGGCTCAGTCTGGTGGAAAGATCGCTGCTGCATCGTACACTCTTTCAGTACAATGAGCTGTGTACCATCAGACAAGATAGGAACAGCTGTAGAGGAATAGAGTTCCTCTGCAAGGAAGGATGATGCAATTCCTCACCATGACCTATCTAGAAAGATAGCTTGGTATATACCAGCCAAAAGAGATGCATGGATTGTATCCTGCATGGCTGGAGGATGGAGTTTCACGCAAAATCAGAGTTTGTGTTTATATTAGTAGTTTAAAGAAGTAATGAAGAAGTAGTTGACCTGAGAGACAGACCCAACAGCACAAGTAGAGCTCTGCAGTAGACAGGATCCTGTATGGCAGTGCCAGGGTATTGAGCAATTAGACTGTTCAATCATTGCTTCCACAGTGATTGAATAGCATTGGCTGCCAGCCTTGGGCTGGCCCTTCCAGCGCCAGTGGAAGGAGATCTCCACCAAACAGGGCTCTCCATCCCAGCTCTTGTGCACCTACCAGCTGAGTTCCTAACTGGAATTCATAGGAGGGCCTCTGCCAGTCGCCACTGCGTGAGCTTGACACTGGTGCCAGGCAACTCCCCACAATCGTGCTTGGGAGATGCGTGGTACCGGTTGTGCCTCCTAGTCCTGGAGGCGGCTGCTTTCTGCTTGAGGGCAGCTGCTTTTCCGTTGATCTTCTCGAGGTTTCGACTAAGGGACTTGTCAAGCAGCTGACGAATGCACCACTGTCGCTCTTCAATGAGAGTATCAAGGGTGGTGCCAAGGGCTGGGGTAGAGGTGTGCTGCTCATCCAGACTCTTCATGATGGCCTGAACCGTATCCTCCCGGGTTGTACCGGTAGGGGAAGTGTTGCTAGTTGCTCTTGGGCTAGCCTGTTTCCTTGGTTCTCTAGCCTTTGAGGCCTTCCGTGATGGTGGAGGAGTCACGGTGGGTATGTAGAGTGACATGGTTGCTTTCTTCCTGCCAAGGAAGAGGTGTACCTGTTGTGCTTGGGAAACACTGCTGTTGGGTTCTTGTAGTAGGACAATAAAGCTGACTCAACTGTTGCTGGGAAACCACAAAGGGGACTTCTTGGGACCTTGCTAGGCACCTAAGAAATTCAATTTGGTGGTAATTGAATAAGGTAGCCTGTGTACAAGCTTTGGAACCTGTTTCCTGAATTGCCTTGGTGCTGGGAATTGCCTTGGTTTTGGTGATTTTGCCACTGTGGAGCCAGTCAACTTGGGTCCAATGAATCTCCCCACAAAAGCTTCCAGAATCCAAGGTGAGTTACCCACTGACTAAACAAAGGGTGGCGGATCCACTGGTAACACTTTCAGGCTTTCGAAACGGTCGTTTGGTGGTCTCGAGCCTCTCCGAGTTGCTCAAATCGGTGCTCCGTATAGAGGAAGCGATCCGGAGCGAATTTCAATGACTCGACGGTGTAAACACCTTAAATTGTGAGAACGCTTCCAGTTTACGGAGGCTGAGCCTGCTTTCGGTACGGGGAACGTTGCCGTATAAGTCTTCGTGGATCCAGGATCGAAAAGGAACTCGCAAACTGACTCAGTGCACGTCGTATAAGTATACCAAAACTTCACGGAACGTTCGAATCCTGCACGGGCGTTTTGATTGGCTGAGCGGCTTCCGAAAAAGAAGGTCCAATCGTTCCAAGACGTTCCGTGGGTAAGTGAATCCAATGCAGGACGGAAACTCGTGACACCCGACGCTTATTGTCTCGGGCACGTAATAAATCACGCAACTCGTTCGAAGCGATAAGCCCGAGTACAAAAGAGATATGCCGGGTTCGCTGCAAGGAACTTCCTCGTAAAAGGATTGATCGATTGAAAAGATAGGTGCGAAATCAATAAGTCTCTCGTTCTCTCGGGGATTCCAAGAGCTGTAGTTAACGGGACCAGTGCTTCTTCTTGCTTTCGCGTGAATTGACTGCTTTCCGTGTCAACAGGAACTCGCTATCGGCAATGAGGTCCTTGTCAAGTTGGTTGATATCTAGGTCCTTTTTCAAGGCAATGGCAATGGTGTTGGTCTTGTATTTGGAATGGTAGATGGCCAACAAGAAGGTTCCTGTCACTGTGGTGAGTGTTGGAAGTATCAAAATTGACCAGAAGGTTGTTGAGATAAGGCTTCAAAAGTAGGGCTTGAAATCAGCACCAAATTCCAATGAAATCAACTGTAGACCAATATATTGTAGTGTAATTCGAAGAGATCCTTTTCTCGTCAAGGAGGTCTCTTCTTCCCTTTTAAGAGAACTGCCTGCAAATCTATGCAACTGTTAATCCAATAAGTTTCTGGAAGGTTCAGTTCCAATACTCAAGTAGTGGACTGGATCTCGCTGAAACCCTTCCTCAGGGACAGCGGTAGTCAGGCAGTTCAGGGAGCCTTGTCGTGCCTCAGGAGTATTCCAACACCTTCAGTAGGCACCAAGCCAAGGACTTGGCCCTGTCAGTCAGACAGGAGGGCCAGCAGAGCTCTCTGCTGGACCCTTTTGGGCCAGCTCTCCTCAGGAGCTGGGAGCCTTCGTTATTCAATCGTGCAGTGGCAGTCTGGGAACAGTACTATCTGCTACCTCCTACTGCTTCTGCCCGGCCTCAACAGGATGGGTATCAACTGCTGCGGTATCAAAGGGGCTACAAGCTAATCAGGATCGGTCTCAATCTTTCGTACTATTTTCTTAACTATGGTAGAAAGGACGATCCTTTCTTGCTGCTTTGCTGGAGATAAGCCAACTGTGCATGCTGGAGCTGTAGGCCAGCATAGCTGTTGGAGCTATCTCTGACGGGATCCAGAGCTCTCGCTCCTAAAAGTTATCGTCGCGTAAGCGACTGATCTCAACAACAGTTGCGTGGGCTCTTCGTACAGCATCGCGAAGAGAAGAAATGATATGGGCTGACTGTACAGCGCCCTAAACCATTCCAATACTCCGGACATATTCTCAGCAGCTAACAGGAGCAACATCTGCGTAAGATGTGCCTCTTCGGCTGCGTCATCAAATGCTCTTTCTGCTCTCGTGGCTAACACCTTGAGTCCCCTCTTCCAGGTCACTGCCGTCGCTAGGGCGTTGGCTAGTGCTACGGCTAAGAGTAGAGGCTGAAGGACACAGGTAACAGAAAGTTGGTCACTAAAGTGATTACAGTACGCTCTGACTGGGAACAACAGAGATCCTCCACTCCGCCACCATCAAAGCTCTTCGGTGACGACCGGTAGAAGAGTGTCGGTTCTGACGTCCTCGATCGCGTTGGCAAGGGCGGCAGCCGCTGGATCTGGTTCGGTTGCACCACTGGGCTTGTCAGTAGCCTTGGCCATAGCCAATGCTTCCTTCATCTTCTCGCAACCGGTCTTGTGAACGACTCCTTTGTTGTTGCCTTCGAGGACCCACTTGGTCGTATGGTGGTAAGGGCAGTAGATGTACTTCTTGCCATTCATGGTCTTGCTATGAGATTCTCCTTCCTTGGGAGGAATCAGCTTCCATGCATTCTTCTCGGCATAATCACTGGGCTTGTCGCTCTTCTTGCCGTCGGTCGGTGCCCTGGCAGTGCCCTTGGATGGTCCTGACTTGAGCTTGACCATCTCTGCCTTCAGAGTGAGGATCTCGAGTTCCTCATCGGTCTTCTTCAGCCACATCCTCCTGTCTTTCAAGACTTTGTACTTTTCCAACGCGGTCGACATCAGAGCAGGGTACTCAATCTCAAGTGTACCGTCCTCGTAGGCTTCTTGCTTGCGCGAGATGTACGTCGTGAAGGTCTTACCGGCACAATTGCTATATCCATCGAAGAGTGGGTTGATCATTGACGGCACCTGGATGTTGTGCGCCCTGAGCTGGTTGACAAGATCGTCAACTCTGTCGTTGAAGATTCCGATATCAGACTTGCACTCTTCCATAAGGACCTCGAGGTTCGCCAGCTTCTTCACGATGAGCGCTAAGGTGGCTTTGGTCTCAACAGACACGACTCTGATGATGTCGAACAGCATGCACGTTCCGTCTTCTTTGAACACTGGAGCTGGAGCTGGCTGGCCTCCCTGTGCTGCTGCTGCAGCGTTAACGGTGAAATTGGCTTTGCGACTGGCAAGTTTGTCGGCTAGACCAGACGTGATCAAACCAATGATCAGTTGTCGTAGGCACGCTGACGCTTGATGCTCGCAATTGTTCTGCCTATCGTGTGTTCCTTGACCCGAGCTAGAGTCAGGCACCCGTATTCCAACGTAATGTTCCTGGGTGTGCCGTTGGCGTCGATCACCATGAGAATGCCAGTCCAACCGAAAGCTTCTGCACGATTTCGGACTTTGCGAAGGAAGTCTCTCAATGTGGCTTCCTTTCCGTCGTACTGCGGGGTAAAGGGGGATGTCGCCACAATGAAGATCTTGAGACCAGTACCGGAGGTGAAGTCCCAGGCCGCGTTGCCGGTGCCTGCTGGAGTGACTGCAAATGCGGCTGCCGGTGGCCCTGGTTGCGCCGGTCCACGGATTGCCGTCAATACGGCTTGATCCTGCAGGGCTGCTGCCACTGCGGCCGTGACCAACTGCGTGATTTGTGCCGCGTCCATCACTTGGATTTGTCTGGCTAGATCATGTTGCCTCCTTCGTTCAATTTGGTCTCTTGTTCTTTGCAGTTGTCTTGCCACTTGTTGATCTGCTCAGCTCTTCTGATGACTCTTTGTTCCCTATCAGGAAGCTGTTGAGACTCTTCTGAATCAGAAATCTTGGGTGGCTTCTTTGATACTGGTGAACTCCTCGATCAACAGATTGTGAGGAGTTGGTGACTATAGTCACTGGGTAAAGGGTATGGAGCAGCTCCTGGACTAACTCACAAGTCAGCGGAGGAGTTGCTCGATAGGCTTGCGAGGTGCTCTTTGGTACACGACAGTAAGTATCAAAGAGTTGCTCGAAGCATGCAGCATGCGCAGAGGAAGCGTGAGGGTTTTTGCTACATTGTGTGCTTAGAATACTCATTACACTACTGACAACTCAACTGTTGTCATTGCTTATTTCAATTGCTTTCAGTTGAGGCAGCAGGACTCCTGTCAGGGTCTGAAGCATGCTGACGTTCCAGATTGTTGAGGATCTCATGATCTCTCACAATGTCACAGGCTGATCTTCCAGGTTGTTGAGGATCTCATGATCCCTCACAATCTCACACGCCCTCAGATGCTTCGTGGGCTGCAACAGTTGCTCCTTCGACAGGTATTCAGCCTCCCATTGCATAATACTCTCGTGTTGAGACTCAAAAAGCTCCAATGGTTGAGGCTTGGTTGCTATGTCGGCAAGCTGGTACCTACTTGGGATCTCCCCACCGACGATCTTGACGAACTTACCAAGATATTCCTGGAAGCTCTGCAATATGTGTCGGACAAGGATTTCATTTCCCCCACAATCAGCAAGGAAGATTATCTGGGCAAAATCAAAGTCTGGAATGAGAGGACGAGCACATCCCCAGGCAGCAACATGCACCTAGGGCATCTCAAAGCATACACAGCAAAACATTCATACGAAGACAACACACCTGAGGCTGATGCATTGAAGGATAAGAGGGACTCCATCCTCAATGGTCACCTTGCTCTTCTCAACTATTGTCTCCAATTTGGTTTCAGTTTCGATTCTTGGAAAACCATCGTCAATGCCATGCTCGAGAAGAACCCCGGCTGCCCCAAAATCCATCGGCTGCGAGTCATCCATTTAATGGAAGCCGATTACAATCTGCTCTTGAGTGTTAAATGGCGGGCAGTTCTTCACCATGCTTGCAACAACGGATACGTCAACGAACACCAGTTCGGATCCCAGCCTGGAAAGGAAGCTCTGGATGCAGTGTTTATCCGCGAGTTGGAATATGAATTGACTCGATTGACAAGATGTAACTTACTCCACTTCGACAATGACGCCAGTTCTTGCTATGACCGTATTCCCTGTTTTCTGGCCAATGTTGCAAGTCGAAAATATGGTATGCACCGCAAGGTGTGTGTGGTACAAGGGAAGACGTTAGCAGAAGCTCGGTATCATTTGAAAACGCAGCTTGGTGTCTCAGAAGAATTCGTCCAACACAGTCAGGCTTACCCTTGGTTTGGCACAGGTCAAGGGAGTGGAAACTCACCCACATACTGGCTGTTTATTTGCAGTACCCTTTTCGATATCTACGAAAACAAAGCACAAGGGGCAACATACGTGAGCCCGGACAAGCTTCTAACAACAACAATCAAGATCGTCGGCTTCGTAGACGACACCCGGAACTCCACCAACCGTTTGGACAAGACCCACAACACCAATGGAAACTCTGATAGCACAGGCACAAGCTGATAGTCAGCTCTGGAACAACCTCTTCTCACCTGCAATCAGAAATTAGAACTTACCAAGTGTGGCTTTCATGCCATGGAATTCATCTTTGAAAATGACGGCAAACCGATTCTTGTTGACAAACCTGATCTACCAGACCTCCAACTCCACGAAAATGATGCTGACTCCGACGATGAAGGCACACAATCAAGCAATGGGCCAACACCAAAGCCACAAGGTATCTGGGATGCTACGAATGTCCGGCTGACAAAAAGACCCAGTTAGATATCACTGCCAAAAGTGCAAGGAATTTTGCCGCATTGTCAAAACGAGCCACCTTTCTCCGAAGGAAGCTCACCTGCTATATTGGACCATCTACCGCCCAGTGTCTCCTATCCCCTTCCAATGGCCTATTTTACCTTCGATGAACTAAACAAAGCCCAAAGAAAAGTAAACAAAGCCCAAAGAAAAGTCGAACGGGCCTTCACGTCCAAAATGGGTTTTAACCCAAACACCCCAAAAGCAATTCTGCATGGCCAAAATACATGGGCGGTGCCGGTCTCTTTCATTTGTATGACGATCAGGGGTACGGCCAATGCCGCCAATTCATCAAAAGCTGGCGCTCCCCAAACAGTCCTCAGGGAAAACTCCTTCACATCACCGTGGCATGGTTGCAGTTCTGTGCAGGTGTGAGTTGGTCTGTTCTGGGAACCCCCAGATTCCATTGACTCATCACCTCGAATCCAAGTGGCTTCAATCCCTTCAAGAGTTTTTGGGATCCATTGACGGAAATCTAGAATTAAGAACCCCTACGTTCCTAAGGCACAAAGAACCAATGATAAAGCAATCATGTCAGTAGTGGTACAAGCTACCCACACCAGCGGCAAGAACACAGGCAAAGCTTATTTTGAGCCATGCGAAATCCGTCGCATCAATTACTGTCGCATGTACCTCAATGTGTTTTTTCTCTCGGATATTTGTAATGCGGCCGGTGACACCATTGACCCTGCCATGTACTCTGGAGATTTCGACAAAACCTTCAGCACCTGCAACCACTTCGGTAAAGCAAGCCAAACCAAACGAGACAGCCTGGAAAGCATGGAGACGGGCACTGGGTTACTTCTGTTACACGTCGTCCAGGAAGAAGAAATATCTCAAAACCGAACACCACCTTACCACCTGGCTACTCCCCGCAACGCAACTCCGACGACGATGGCCTGCCTTGTACGACCCTGGATCCGACACGGAAATCTCCGATCACATGTATTGTCACACTCCCGAGGGATGGACCATGCATCAGAGCATCCGATACGATTTCGACCAGACACCTTCTGGCATTGTCAACACTCCACCTGAAACTGCGGCCCCGTGTGATTACAAAGTGAGACCCTATACACTTCAAATGACGGGGTATGAGAATGTCATACAGCAAAGCAGCCAGAAACACACACATCAACAACACACTCATTCCTACTTTGACGCCTGGGAACAGCATTTACTCCGGGACTTACACTTTCTGGTTCCCGAAACTGAGGTTTGGACAGCTCTTGCTACGAAAGCTTGCATTCTGGCCTGTGATGGGTCAGCTCCCGATGGTAAGGGATCTTTTGGGTGGATCCTCAGTGACCCCAAGGTACCCGCTTGGCTCAGTGCAACGGTCCGGCATTTGGTTACCAACTGAACTCATACCGAGCCGAAGGATACGGGATGTTGTCCGGTTTTCGATTCCTCCACCACATGACCACGATTCACTCCACAGACATACCAATCCACAGGCATGGCTGCTTCTGTGATAACAAATCAATGGTTGAGGTCACAGTGAAATACTCCAAATTCAACAGGATCTTTCCAAACAGTACCTTATCCGCTGAGTGGGACATTATCGCCGAAATTCGACAAACTCTACAACAAATCCAACCGGCCACTTCCATCCCTAAAATCAAACACATCAAAGGCCATCAGGACGATGAGAAACCATATGATGAATTAACGCTGGAAGCCCAACTCAATGTCGACGCCGACGGCCTAGCCAACCAATGGTTGGTGGACCACCCAAACTTCGACCACACACAAGTCCCAATTCTTCCAACGAGTGGGTGTCAGCTCAATCTTCCAGGTGGAACCATCACACACAATCTGAAACACGAACTCAAACTGGCAGGATCGGTGCCTCAACACAAACAGTTTCTCATGAATAAACATGAGTGGGACAGCGACACATTTGAAGATATCGACTGGAAATGCCATGGGAGGGCACTCAATCGCTTGGATCACCATCTGCTAACGTGGGGAAATACTACTTGAATAGAGGGATCTTGTAGAGGTAGCTACCACCCGACGAGATCAACTGCAACTATTCAAGACGAGTGCAAGGTAAATGCAAAGTTCGCTTCTTAGTAATTCATAATCTGTGCTGTGAGCTTTGATTGATGCGATCAGTAAAGCTAGTTGTAGCGTGTTGGATCAATACATCGTGGTAGTTGATACGGAAGTCAACGTGGTATCTGCGGGAAACGGTTCGTTGGCAGGATGCTTTACTCCTGTCGAATACTCCAATTTACCGTGTCCTTTGGTTTCGTTGAGAACGTGTTCTTGCCAGCGTTCTCTGTTCCATCGTGTTGACTCATAAAACATGACTCAATCTACTCACGGATACTCTGAGTCGTGGGAGGAACTGTAACGCTTTCACTCCCCTCAGTGGCGACTGTCGACTCTGAGTGTTTCTTACCGCAATCCTTGGTATCTCCTGACCAAAACAGCAGTGCATTCAGCATAGGCCATACCGATGTATAGTCCCAGTGTTTGCTGAGGATATCTGCAGGGTTAGTAGATCCAGGGATATGATGAAATCTCAAGATACTTGCAGCAACGGCTTCCCTAGTACGGTGGTAGGAAAGCGCATTGTGTCTTTTGAGAATCTTTGAGTGTGGCATCGAGGCGGTGTTGACTACCGTCTCGTTGTCTCCGAACATCATGGTCGGTGTGTCGACCAGTACTCCTAGGTACCTGAACGTGCTCCGTAGGTCAATGATCTGTTCAGTGGCGGTACGGGCTGCAACATACTCAGATCCGAACGTTGCGGTCTCGACTGTTGACTGTAGCTTGCTGAACCAGTCGATGGGAGTCTTGTTCGCTAGGTGTAGGACTCCGGTAACTGACCGGCCACTGATGAGATCGTGATAGAGGTTCGCATCCACATATGTGGTGAGAATGACCCGTTTGCCTCGAGGTACCGGTGCGTTGTGCGGCTGAACTTCTTTGGCACCATGGTAGCATGAGTATTCCCATTCGTACTCTTTCTTGGGAATCGCTGAGTAATCCGGTTCCTCCTTTCGGATACGTATGATGCCGTGTCGCATCTTGGAAAGGTACCCGCAGATTCTCTTGACTCGCTCTAAGTGACCCATTCTTGGTGCTGCCCGAAATCTGGACATCGTCATGGTGGCCGTGGCGATATCGAACCTTCCAATTTGGATTGCCCACTGTAGACTACCGATGAGTGACTGATATATCTTTTGTGTGTCCATATCGAGTAGCTCTGTTGTGTCAGTCTCTGGGTGGTCTCCTTTGATGAGTGGAGATGAGACTTGTTTGGGCATGTGTCCGAAGATTCGTTGGTAGTTGCTGAGTACCTTCTCAATATTGGTAGTTGCTGAGTACCTTCTCAATATATTTGCGAGGTGCGTAACTCAGTACTCCGTTCTCATCACGGAAGAAATCACATCCTAGGTGGAAGCTGATGGCACCGGTTCCCTTTAGTTTGAACTTGTGCTCCCCTTCCAATGTCGCGATGATCTTGGATGCGTCTTTGCTGACAATAAGGAGGTCGTCTACGTACACAGCGATGTATTCGTAGTAGCTCCCTTTGTCTCTCATCCAGATGTCTGATTCGGCTTTTGAAGGAAAGAATCCCATCGAACGAAGAACATCTGCAAATCGTTCATGCCATCGTAACCCAGAAGAATTGAGTTGGGTTAGTTTCCTCAGCAACTACCAATTAATTGAGAAGGGCTACTCAGCACGGAACTCTGACCATAGGACGAATGTGCTATGCGTGGCACTCCTATCTCGATCTCCAACAATCAAATCCAGAGTCTCATCTCCACTCATCAAAGGAGACCATCCAGAGCATGACACTCACCATCAGGCGGCATACAACCTGTCCGCAATCCTTACTTCTGTTACACACAAAAGACGTATATGATTACCATGATTAGGCGGTTCTCAGTTCTCCAATGCTCCTTGTCTGCACCTCTACCTGCATCAGATTCTACAGTGGGTTCAATCCAAATTTGAAGCGTGTTCGATATCGGCCACTGCCACCCATCGTGACGAGAAATGGGTGAGGGAATGGTTACGCAAAGTACTTTCCGTTCGGGCAAAGCGACACCAAACAGCTAATGGGAATAGACGGAGTCTCTGGTGGTTCACTCAGTGGAGATAGTGAGTCGCGATTGCCTACCGACCAAAAGGTCGAGTGACTTGTGTGTCGCCCATGGTACCTTTCCAAGATGCGACACGGCATCATACGTATCCAAAGGAGAACCGGATTACTCAGCGGTTCCCAAGAAAGAGTACGAAATGGGATACTCATTGCTACCATGGTGCCAAAGAAGTTTTCAAG
>CAICTM010002681.1:0-12517 GCA_903772945.1 Seminavis robusta | reverse complement strand
GCCTGCCTTGGAGCAGATTCTACAATCTCGAACCATCCGGTAACGGGATCAATCATTGTCAAGCAATGGAGTGTGCAGGAATTCTTTTTCTTAGGATCCCCAACGTTGTAAGGACCTATCAGGTCAATACATAGTCTTTCCAAGGGATCTCCTCCCAAGTCTTTGGAGGACATCAATCCCAGCTTACGCGTTTTGGTTTTGTTCATCTGGCAGCTCTGGAAACGCTGACATACGGCCGTCACAGTCTTCGCAGTCCTTTCCAGGTGTAGTTTTGGCTGATGGTCAGTTCTGTGGGAGTCTCGCCAGGATGAATCAGTACACCATGGTACCATTCGACTAGCTTCTTCTGCATAGTCTTAGGTACGACGATCTTGTCGTCTTTGACTACTAAGTCGTAGGACTTATCCCCTCTGGGGAAAGATTGCTTCTTGTAGTCGTTTGGCTTGTCCCTGAGGAGTTTCTTGATGTCGTTGTCGTCCTTCTGACGAGTTCGATCTCGGGGAACGAGAGAGGGAACTCGTTAGGGAAGTCCTCTTCGTCTGACCCATGAGCTCAGCGATCCCGCTGGCTTCCATCTGTTCTGAAGACCATCATTGTTGGAGATGTTAAGTTGACAACGCATCAGCGACGATGTGTGTTCGCCCTTGATGTACCGTAGTTCAGGGCCGTATTCTTCCAGAATAAGGCGCATCGCATTACGCGATGGTATTGAAGTTCTTACATGTAAGATTCTTATGGTCCGTATGTACGACAATCTTCTGTCCTAGAAGAATGTTACGGAACTCTTTCAGAGTTTCTACGATACTGAAAGTTCCTTCTCGGTAACGGTGTAGCGTCTTAGAGCGGTTGAGCTTCCTGCTGTAGAACGCTATAGGTTTTCCCTTCTGGGAAATTACTGCACCTAGTTTGAGTATCACTCGCATCCGTGTGGATAAGAATGTATCGTTGAATCAGGGTAAGCGAGCAAGGTTTCTTTTTGCTGATGATCTTCTTCATCTGGCTAAAGCCTTGGCGTGTTCGGCTTCCCATTTCCACTTCGTTGTTTTGCGAAGTAACGAAGCGAGTGGGCCAGTCATGTGATCGTCTAATCACATGTCTCGATAGAAGTTCACTAGTCAATGAATCTACGGAGTTCTTTTCTGTTAGTAGGGGAGCGATATTCTGGATCGCGTCTTATTTTCTTGGTTATAGGTTGGATCCCTTCTCGAGTAATCAGTAACTAGTATTCAAGTTCCCTCTTGCGAAGAAGACTTGGTAGCATTGATCTTAAGTCCGGCTTCTCGAAGCTTCGGAGAATTCATCTAACTTTTCAACGTGATCTGCTGATCGCCGTTAGTTAGGATGAGTAGATTTCAATGTATGCACGTATTCAAGTCGTGCATAGTGTTCCCATCTTCTCTTGGAAGATGTCGGGACTATTACATAGCCATTGGCAACCTCTGGTACTCGTACTTTCCCCACGGGAGTACGATAGTACAGAGTTGTTCGAGTGAGGTGACAGCTCGATGTGATAGTATCCCATGTTCAGGTCTAGACTAGTGGCGTACTTGAATCCGTCTAGGTTAAAGAGCATGTCCTGTATTTTTGGGATAGGATAAGGCTTTCCTTAATCCTTTTGTTTAGTTCCCGGAAATCAGAGAGAATCGTACGATCCATCCTTTTTGGGAATGATAAAAGTTGGTGCCGCCCATTCGGAACGGTTCACCTTCTTGAGTACTCTTGCTCGCAGGAGACGTTCAACTCCATCTTAAGAGTGTTGGTATGGACACGTGGATTAGGATAAGCCCTAGCGTGATAGGGTTTAGCGTCAGGGAGAGTTCTACTTTTAGTCGTCCATCTGCCATTTTCCTAGAGTGCCATCGATAGGTCAGAGTACTTCGTTAATAAGGAATGAAGCTGTTTCCTCTCTTCCTTATTCAACTGTTTTGACTTTGGCAAACCTGCTTAAAGTCAGCTTGTTCGTATTTCGCATGAAGAATCTTCTTGAGACATCTGCACTTGTCGTCAACGGCAGTAGGTCAGGAAATGAGAATTCTTCTTTCTATTGGTGTCGCTATCTTTCATAGGAATCATAGGAAAGATATGCCGTCCCACTCCACTGACATGGTAGTGAAATCGAACTTAAATCCTAAGTTGGAGAGAATGTCTCGACTCTATGATCATGTCATACGCCCCCAAGCTCTTGGTGACGTGTAATCCCATTCGATAATTCTATCATCGTTGGAATAGGATCATGAATGCACCCTTGCACTTCGTGCTGTGTTTAATCTCCTGCAGGGTAGTCCACATGGTTTGGACGCCCCAAGATCCTTCATGCGTAATTTCTTAGCATGAGTTTGAGCAATCAAGTTCCGGATGCTCCTGTATCCAGTAAGCAACGGAGTGTAACGGTTTTGGTTTCCCTTTTTCTCGCTTGTTAATTAACATAGACGATAGGTTTGAGGTCTCTTGTCTTGCGATGTTTACGAGGTGGTTGGCCACGGACGAGGTTAACGATGC
This sequence comes from Seminavis robusta, assembly GCA_903772945.1. Taxonomy (NCBI): domain Eukaryota; phylum Bacillariophyta; class Bacillariophyceae; order Naviculales; family Naviculaceae; genus Seminavis; species Seminavis robusta. The sequence continues at coordinate 10,018 of CAICTM010002681.1, read as the reverse complement.
TAAATAGATCATCAGAGTCTAGTTGAGCAGCTTCTAGGCAATCATCTGATTTGCCGTAGTGTTCATCGGTTGCAAACAATTCTTGTTTACTAGTTAGTGCGATATCTTCATCACTTTGGTGTGAGAAATCGGAACATGGTTCCGTTGAGTCATCATCCTGGCCTAATCCTCAGATAGAGATTTCTCCATCCAAGTGATTGAAATCGATAGAGGAGTTGTCCTCGTTATCAGAGTCTTCTGATTTGCGCTTGGCAATATGGTTGCGAAGTTTGCAGGTGGTTGCACGAGTATCGTCGATCTCGGTGTCTTCGTCCTTGTCGACGAGAGGAAGAATGGGTTTGTCACGCAACTGTTTCTCGAAGTTGCTGAACGCATGTTTTCCTTGAGCCATCTTCATGGTGAAGGAATAGATTGAGGGTAGCTGAAAGCTATTGTGTTTGTTAACAAAATGCACTATGCTAAAAGCTAGTGTAAAGATCTTTCGAGTGTTTTGAGTTTGAGAGAATGAAAGTTATGAGAGAGATTAGAAAGCTATGAAAACTAATCCATGAGAGAGATCGTTGTGAAGCTCATTGAAGTTGGTCTCCCGCGGGAGGCCTCGAAGTGTGATATCGCAACTTCTGGAAGCTGGAAGCTACCGGCAGCTATTTAATTTTTTTAATACTGCAATACACGGCTCTTAGCCTTATTCGCGACTCGATCCTAGATAGGGTTTGAGTTCGACTCATGACGTAGTCCTTCGCGAATAGTCATTGAGACAGGGTTCTCATGACTGCTAGTCATACTAGGTTGTCGATGAAACATCGCTCTAGATATTTAGCCAGCGTGGAAAGCTTCCACGCTACTAGACAGCTACTAGCGGAAGTTTCCACGTGTTCCGGAAATGGACCGTGGAGTACGTAGAGTTATTATCATAACCTACGATATCACACTTCGAGGCCTCCCGCGGGAGACCAACTTCAATGAGCTTCACAACGATCTCTCTCATGGATTAGTTTTCGTAGCTTTCTAATCTCTCTCATAACTTTCATTCTCTCAAACTCAAAACACTCGAAAGATCTTTACACTAGCTTTTAGCGTAGTGCATTTTGTTAACAAACACAATAGCTTTCAGCTACCCTCAACATATTCCTTCACCATGAAGATTGCTCAAGGAAAGCATGCATTCAGCAACTTCGAGAAACAGTTGCGTGACAAACCCATTCTTCCTCTCGTCGACAATGACGAAGACAACAAGGTTGACGACACTCGTGCAACCACCTACAAACTTCGCACCATTCCTGCAGATGCAGGCAGTGCCAAGTACACTTTCAAGGCAGCCATCATCAATGGCTCCAACACTCCACGTGAGACCATCAAGTGGGCCACGAATATGGAGAAGGTCTTCGTTGGACTCAACCTTGCTGGTGCCGACGACAAACATCGTCTTCTCAAGGAGATGACTTCCAGCTCTGCAAAGAGTGCCTATGAAGCTGGGTGTGCAGGCAGTCGTGTCGTGCGTCATAACGCCCTTCGACAAATTGCTGTGAACGCAATTGCTCCACACGACGTGACTTCTGGAGAAACCGAAGTCCAATTCCAGGCTCGTGTCCAAGCTGCATGGGACGGTGCAGCAGAACCTGCTCTAAGCGATGCTGACATCACCTTCGGAATCAACGTGGTGATCGAACAAGCCTGTCCTTACAAGGCTCTCGAAAAACAGAAATGCTTCATGCGTCGTAAGATGTGCAAGCCTAGTGCCTCGTTGTGGGGTGGTTCCATATGGGGCCAGCTGGCTCCGATTGGTCCCTCCACTGAAATGGCCATATCTCCGTCAGTTTCAGGCCGATTAAGCTCATCTTTGAACCATTAACACTGCTAAAGATACCCTACAAGCTAATGATAGTATCATCCTATACTTATTGTAACTGAAATAGCGACAGAAGGCGCCATGGTGGGCATTTTTTCCTCAAAAGTTGCGAAATGGGGCTAGATCCATTTGGGATCGGCATCGTAAACAGCCACATGATAGCAACCAAGGTCACCGAATGCTCTGTTGGGATGTAGAGGAAGACAGTGAGCATTATACTTGTTGCCGGCTACTTGGATGTGTCGAAAAAAGAGCAACAACTGAGGCAACTGGACACCAACACCACGCACCATTAGCCAGCTGTGTTTGCTGCAACCTTCAGTGCTCGAAAGAGCTGCTTTTGGAAAGCCAAGCAAGCGGAGAGCCTTTCAGAAGAGTTGCGAACAGGCACAATCAACTGCAGCACTTCCAGCCCGTCGGCATTGCCAGAGAACTCCACCTTCAAAAGGAAATACTTCGTCTGTGACTTTTCACTCGCTCCAAGATCATCCAAGGCAACGAACGTACCACCCAATGGCAAAAGGATTGGGTAATCGTAGCGGTCTCCTTTCACTCGCTTCTTCTGCCCTGTTGGACATGGGAGAGAGAGGTGTCCGTCCACCCAAAGTCTGTGCATGGGAGTGTTGCCATACCTATCAACTCGCAAGGAGCCTTGGACGTGTTCAACGTCATCATGGAAGCGATACTTGAACCGAAAAGAGACACCATCAAGCTCTTCACAAGGAAGACCATCAATATCTTGAGCCGTCACCCATGTTGCTGGTGGTGGTGGAGGAGTAGGCCGTGGGGGGGTAGGCGGTGGTGGAGGAGGAGTCGGAGCACGCGGATACTCGAAGGTTGGCTGGTACTCGAATGGGTTGATACAGCAGTAGCCAATAATGATGCGGTTGAGCTCATCAAGAGCGAAGGAAGCAAGAATTAGCCAACAGATATGGAAGCAAACTCTCACAAGGAACAAGAAGAAGCAGGCAACATAGCGGCCAAGAAAAAAGATCGAAGCGAGCACCCAATCAGCCATGGTCCTTGCAAACGGCATGATGCTTCTTGCACTGCCTCGCTGGAAGAGAGAACGATGTAGGATTAGCAGTTCGATCATCTGTTCTGCAAGTTGTAACTCCACAAGAATAAGACGAGTAACAACTCCAGGACAACTCCGGCCGCGAGAACAAGCCCAACAAAGCTTGCAACATACAATACAAACAATATTTGGGCGGTTCAAATATGCATAGTCATTGGAACCATCCGCTCTTCTCAAGCAAAACCTGAGCCAGCCTGGCGTGGAGCCACAAAGGATCCATCCGACACACAAAACACTTGTCTTTGCTCACAAAAAAACAATCATGCCCAACAACAACAACACCATCCACATTGACAAGTTCTTCTTCCGTGTGGTCGATCCACGCGATGACAGCACTCACCTTGTTGCGCTCACGACATCGATTCCTGACGATGGTGGTCCAATCAACTATGAAGTTGTTCCGGTCATCCTTGATGAGATCATTGCGCCTCCTACCAACATTGGACCAGCCATGCGCCTCCCCCAACTGCCTCGAATCCCTGGCCCACCAAGTGATCAATCCGTCGTCGATTTGACCAACGAGGAAGAAGAAGAGAAGAGTGACGAAGAGCCTTCGGATGATGAAGAACCTCCGGCTGAGGAAACTTCGGATGAAGAACCTTCGGAACCTTCGGATGAAGAACCCTTGGATGAAGAACCTTCGGAAGAGTTTTCGGATGATGATATTTCGGGTGAGGAGGCAGCCTTCGCTGAAGCATTCGCCGGTCTCGATCTCCCCACTGTCGATGAAGTGGGCACTTCCAACACGGGGACTGCCAACAATCAGGCTACCAGATCCGGCCGCAACAACAACAACAACGGAGCCAGCAACAACCAGTCTCCTGTTCGTCCCCGCCGCAACCCTCGTCGTCGTCGCAACCCTCCTCCTGTTGTCTTGGCTGAGTCGTCGGATGAAGATGACTTGAATGTCTATCCCATGTCTCAAGACTTCTTTTAAAACTGGAGCCAAAGGAATTGCCGGAGATATTGCCGCAGAATCTGAAGAAGAAGAACACGACAACTGTAACAAGGACGTATTACTTAGTAGTGGTAACAGTAGTAGCAAGCTTATTGATTGATAACTGCCATCATGGTCGAACATCGTTTACGTACCATTGTTGTTGTTGTTGTGTCAACGTCAGCGGCGGGAAGGAATGGGACGTCATCAATCCGAAAAGAAGAGATATCCAACATCCAACAGAAGAACAAATGCACATCTACTGCCGCTGGGGGGCAAGTGCCGCTGATATGTAGCTAGCTAGCTAGTAGCACTGAAAATCAATAGCAGCATCATCTTATTCCAGCAGCGGCTGCATGGTCATGGTTCGCTGGAAAGGCGTTCTCTTCGATTGTGGCTGTGGTTGCTTTTCGAGTTTTCGACCGGTCAAGAAACCCATAGATTACTATAGAAAATACAGTAGTCTGGGTTCGTGACCTGACTGGAGCTGCTCCAGGCGAGCCAAAGCCCACTCCATCCAAGCGCTTCAACACATGTTCCACTCCCCTTTCAAGTTTCGTCCATGGATACCTTGATAAACCAAAGACACGACGGCTTGCTGCCCTTTCAATACTCAACAGATGGGATTGGTTCATGTGACAATATTTCGAGGCGGATTGGCGCTTGGGGCGACTTTTTTCGCGCTGAAACGGAGACGAGTGCCTCTACCGCTCTGACACATTGGTGCGAAGAGTGCACAGCGTGTGGATGAGATCGCCTTAGAGCAATCAATCAAGATGAGCCGACAGCGGCAACCAAATCTTGTTCCTGGTACATGGGTAGATGAGAGAGCGAAGACCAAGCGCCACGGAAAGATCTTGCGGATCGACAGAAACGATGAAAGGAAGCACCACTGGCTTGTTGAATTCGAGGAACCGGACGGCACGACCATTCAACTCGTGAAAACCTCGGCGCAGTTAAGCCGTTCTACCAACCAAGGTCCCACTCAAGGGCCGCAACAGCAACAACAACGAGAAGAAAATGAGCAGGAGAATCAGCAACAAACAGCGCCCAAACGAGGAAATGAAACTGAAAATCAATCGGTGTCCTCTACATCTGTCAAAACGCCACGAAGGCCAAAGAGAAAGGCTGCACTCAATCACAAGGTCGTGCGTACACCAAAGCAGCCAATAGCGCGCTCGGATTCTTACTCTACGAATGGCAGTCCTTCGATTCCAGGCTCGTCTGATTCCTCGTTATCCAGTGTCTCCTCGTCCGATGCTCCCTCCTACAACAACAACAACAACGATGGAGGCTCAGTGATGAATAGTACTTCGTCATCATCTTCTGAATCCAACAACAGCAATGGCGATGAACCGCCACCATATAATTGGAGGATGCATCTTCAGATTTCGAATGCACGTCAACCAGATTCGGAATCGGATATGTCGGACGACGACTCGAAGAACGACGACTCAAACGACGACGACGACGACGACGACTCGAACGATGGTTACCCCTTGGTCACTTTTGATGAGGATTCTTCGGACGATGAACCAACACGGACAATAGTTCAATCCGACGACGTCCAGCTGGAAGATGCCATCCCCAACGAACCAACTGAAGATGTTGAACCGGCTGATGAACGAGACTTTGAGCATGAAGAGGAACACCGTAGGAAGACGGAGATCTACAATGCCGAGAAGAAACGTCTGCTTGAAGAGGAATGGTCAGTCGATCTTGTTCCAGATAAGCCTCCTCTCCAATGCGGCTCAATCGTCAAAGGCAGAGGCAAAAGTGCAAGACAGGGCAAGATCGTAGAGCGCTCACCAGATGGAACAAAATGGATGGTGAGATTTGATGGCAGCCAACAGTTGGTTGAAAAGTCATCTCAGGGGCTTACTCAGGTGTGGGAACCAGAGCCTTACATTTGGAACATAGTGAAAGACTCAGAGCCAGAAGAAGAAGAGTTGGAAGAATACAACATTGTTGGTCTCATTGGCTTTGACTTCAACAAGTTTGAACGCGGCAGGATTGCGGATACCTTGAACACCCTCGAATATGAGTACCCATACCTGAAGTTGCTTCAAACCTTGTGGCCTGGTGATTGGAAGAAGCAGGTGTTGATGATGAATAAAGCGATTGATGAAGAGAATGAACGACAGAAGAAGAAGAAATCCCATCACATTATCTCTCACTGTACCAACCACGAATGGTGGAAGTTCATCGGCGTCTTGGCCAGCGCTTCGGCTTTCCGTATTGGCGGGCAACAGCTTTGGGAGAAAGACAAGAACCGTTACGAGTGGACTGTAACTGATCCGATCAACATTGGCAAGCAAGGAAAAGAAATCATGTCTCACCAGCGATTCAAGGATCTGAAGGCAATGTTTCCCTATGCATTCCAGGACTTGAAGGCCAAGGAAAGTGGCGATCCTTGGTACATGACCCGCGGCCTCATTGATGGCTTCAATGACAACAGATTCAGAGTGATAGCAGCATCCATTCGAAAGATCCTCGACGAGACAATGAGTGCGTACAGGCCGCAGACAACCAGATACGGCAACTTGCCCCATCTTTCGTATGTCGGACGCAAGCCAGAGCCTTTGGGGACTGAACTGAAGACTGTTGCATGCACAGTAACCGGCGTTATTATTGGAGCCGAGCTTCAAGAAGGCGCCGATGCCATGAAGAAGTTGAAGCATTCCGAGTGCGGAGGAACAATTGCATGCACCAAACGTCTTGCAGAACTTTCGAGTCATTGTGGATCAAAGCTACCATCTCGAAGAGTGGCAAAAGAGACAGGTCATCCCGAATTCTTCGAAGGTGACTCCTGGTTCACCAGCATCGCAGTTGCTGAGTGGATGGCCGACCATGGCCATGCATACGTTGGTGCAATGAAGACCAACACCCGGCTGTTTCCCAAAAAGCAGATTGAAGACAAGATGAAAGAGTGGCCGAGTGGCTCGAATCTTGTCATGACATGCCACACACCCAACGGGCATGACCTGGTGGCTATTGGCTACAGATACAATCGGAAGAAGACACTCCTCTTCTTAGCAACGAAGAATGCTGGCTCAACAAAGCCTGGTAAACCATACGTTGCCAAGTTTGCTGATAGGCTTGGCACTCTAAAAGAAAGAAAAGTCCAACGTCCAGCCGTTCTGTCTGACTACTTTGCTCAAAGCAATGTAATCGACGCACACAACCATGCAAGGCAGGGCGAGTTAAAGCTCGAGAAAAGGTGGATCACCCACGATGGTTGGTTTCGAATTGCTACAACTATCATTGGCATTACCATTACGGATTGCTGGAAGCTCTTCAAGCATGGCGTCGCAGACAAGAAGCAGACGGAAATCACAGTCACTCACTTTGCTGACAGGTTGGCAGCAGATTGCACGCGGAACATGTTGTCGGACAGGCCACCGGAGCTCGGCAGCTTGTTTATCGACGTCGACGGGCCTCCAGCTTGCATTGCAGCAAGAGCACAAACTGTCGTGTCTCCAGTCACTGTTGCAACTGTTGAATCGATTATTGATGACCACGTGTTCGATGATAACTCCGACTGTGAGGAGGGTGGCAATGGACGACCAAAAAGGCGCACTTGTCAGGCCACCAACTGCAGGAAGAAGACTCAAAAGAAGTGTCAACACTCCTCTTGCCGAGGAAGAAACTACAATGTTAATGGCCCAACAAAGCACGGCGTATTCTTTTGCGAAGACCATTGGGGGACGCACCATAAAGCTCTTGCGAAACAGATGTTTACGTGCTCGAAAACGGGCGACTCTTAAAAAGACCGACCATGGCGCTCTTGGTACGCATGAAAACCTGAATTGATACTCTTCTTCGTTGTCATTGATACTAACAGTCTTGGTTTGGTGTGGCTCCTTTTGTGTGGCAGTGATTTGGGCGTCGGTGCAGCGGCTATAAGATCTGTTTTTGTGTGGAGGGAGCTAGCTCCAACGGTCATTTCCCCTATCACGAGCTTGTAAGTCCTCGACGCCGCTGTTTTGCCACACCTGTCGACTTGAGTACTAACACAGTCTCTTACTATCTCTCTTATTGCTGCTGCAGGTGCCGTGGTGCTGGTTTGGATTCGGTTCGGAGGTCAACAAGAGAATGGAGCCAGCTCCGGGAGCTAGCTCCCGGAGCTAGCTCCGGGAGCTAGCTCCAACCTGATTTCTATGGTCCTGAAAGCTTCTCTGTAACCTAAGAAACAGTTTTCTATCAAATGTATGCTCTAAACTCTCTACTTGACCGAGTGGATGCCCTCAACAGCGGCCGTTCCAAATGGGGCTAGCCCCGTGATGCATACCCCGCCACGAGGCACTAGCGAGATGACAACTCGTGCCTACATCAACAACCTCACTCGGATGAATACCGATGAGCTTCCGCGTTTGCCACCTTTCAGTGCCAATCAACAGTTGAACCAGGACGAATTCATTGACATCATCTGTCATGGCATTCCTCGTTCCTGGATGCGCAAGATGGACGAACACGACTTTGATCCTTTCACTGCCGAGATGACGGCTCTCATTGGATTCTGTAAGCGCATGGAATCTGCTGAAGACTTTGACAAAGGCAGCGATGCCAAGCAAGTTACTTCGAAGAAGAACAGCAGCAAGAAGTACAAGTCTAGCTGCAACAACAACCACTCCTCCAAGAACGAAGGAAAGTGGTGTGACTACCACAAGTCCAGCACTCACAATACTGCTGACTGCATGACTCTGAAGAAACCCAAGTCCAAGTCCTCGTCTGGCAACGATAGCAAGCCAGCGTACAACAAGAATAAGACTTGGAAACGTAAGTCTGACGATGCCAAGTCCTACACCAAGAAGGAACTTTCTGTCCTTATGAAGAAAGTCTCCACTGCTGCGGTCAAGGCCGATCGCAAGAAGAAAGGCGAATGCAACCATGTTGCCAAGCGCAAGTCGGATGACTCTGACAACGAGGATAACTCCTCTGTCGGGTCCCTCAACATTTTGGACAAGAAAATGGCTGCAGTCGACAAGGCTCTTGCCGACTTCGATTTCAATCAATCGATGGAGAAATCTCCGTCTGAGGATTAGGCCAGGATGATGATTCAACGGAACCATGTTCCGATTTCTCATACCTAAGTGATGAAGATAACTCACTAACTAGTAAACAAGAATTGTTTGCAACTGATGAAGTCTACGGCAAATTAGATGATTGCCTAGAAGCTGCTCAATTAGATTCTGACGATCTATTTAGCATTGTTAACCTCGTCCGTGGCCAACCACCTCGTAAACGTCGCAAGACAAGAGACCTCAAACCTATCGTCTATGTTAGATTTAACAGACGAGAAAAAGGGAAACCAAAACCCGTTACACTCCGTTGCTTACTGGATACAGGAGCATCCGGAACTTTGATTGCTCAAACTCATGCTAAGAAATTACGCATGAAGGATCTTGGGGGCGTCCAAACAATGTGGACTACCCCTGCAGGAGAATTAAACACCAGCACGAAGTGCAAGGGTGCCTTTATGATTCCTGAGTTCCATGACGATAGGATTATCGAATGGGATTTACACGTCACCAAGAGCTTGGGGGCGTATGACATTATCATAGGTCGAGACATTCTCTCTGATCTAGGATTTAAGTTCGATTTCACTACCATGTCAGTGGAATGGGACGGCATATCTATTCCTATGAAAGATAGCGATACCAATGAAGAAGAGAACTTCTTCATTCTTGCACTGGAAACGAAAAATTCTGCCAAACAATGAATTTGCTCTGTAGTTTCACTCTACAGAAGGGGCAGAGTGAACTCCCAGAGTTTTGGCTAAGTAATGAGTTCGAACAGGCCGCAGAATGTATGTGACCCGAGTTGGCATGACAGGAATGGCAGGCGCATGATTCGATCCTTGCACAGACCAGGTATACTACTATCTATATATGTATACCTATATATATTTATAACCACAGGTTAACCGTCCTAGAAGAGGAGTTGTCACATTCACAAAGTACACGAAAAGAAAACAATTACGCCCTCACGCAAACCAAAAAACAGTCAAGGCTGCACTGACAAAAGACATATGGGTATGCACGAAAGAAGGCAACAAAGAAGAACACATATTATCTTATACGTTAATTTTTCAGGTCTAGAATAGTACCTAAAACCTTCCACCTCGAATCCTCCTGGCTAGCCGGATATCTTT
>CAICTM010002680.1:0-12517 GCA_903772945.1 Seminavis robusta | reverse complement strand
CTAAACTCCCGTAAGCTACAACGCCACTTTCTCAGACGGAAAAATCTTACGTCTCACGTTGCACACCTCTAAACTCCCGTAAGCTACCACGCCACTTTCTCAGACGGAAAAATCTAATGACACTACCTTCAGCCAAACTTTAACAATATTATTATGCCGGCCCATCTTTCAATTCAGCTCGCCCGGTATATCTATTACACCTCCAGTGTCCTTTTTCATGGTGGACTGTGGCTTACGATGTACGAGTACCGCACTGAAGCTGGGTTTGGAATGAATGCTCATTCTTTTCAATGTAGCCTACGAGCAAGTTTGCTCCTCCCCTCACGAGTACAGCCACCTTCTATGCATATGCTCATTTCAATTTTGGATCTGTATTCCATGCCCAACATGCCCACTCCACACTCCACACAACAACAACTGACTGGACCTATTAATTTTATTATGGTGTGAGACTAATTGAAATAACTAAAATATTGGTGCCTACAGTAATACGATTGTTGTATCGCGCATCTGGTTTATTCATTCTTCGTGACGCACCGGTAAAGCGGTACAGTACTAGCTGCTATGTCAGCTACTACTAGTAGTAGTGGTACCTAGCTAGTACGGGGGTAAAAGTGCACAGATACTAGCTACCGGTGGTACTGCAGTACCGGTACCCTGCAGCAAGAACGACAGGGTCTTGCGAATTCGGGGCTTTGCCTTGTGTCACGGATGAGTTGTCGTCGACCATTGGCTGGATCCTTGCCCCGTGCTGTTGAAACAAAAGCTTTTACCGTCATGCCTTCTACCAAACTCTCTGTGAAGGAGACGACCGAGCCAATGGCGCGATAAGGCTACCTTTGGTTTCTTGTATCCGGATTGTAGTCTACTAGCTACTGAGTAGAGTATTGGTCCTAATAGGCTGCTCCAGCTAGATAGCACACCATGACTTCAGGGCCTTGTGGCTGTCTGCCAACCCAAGTGGAAAGAGATTTTTCAGAAACCTAGCTGAGTACGAGCCCCAGGCTCCGTCGAAAGCTCAAATATCTAACTTGGTGGCTACCCAACGAAAGAGCATCGAAGGCTTCCCCTGCGGTGCCTCTCCTCCGGCCCCCCAGACTCTCTCTGGGCAACAGACCTCAAGAATAATAAATAATGTTCCTAATAGTTAAACACTCCAACAGTAGTAGAGTTCAGTTAGTTCATCTGGCTAGTAGATAGCTAGTCCAGCTGTACGACTTCGGTAAATTTGCTGCCAGGAGGGTCCGCCGCCTTTTTGCGCGTCTCTTGGCTTGCAGCGTTCGTATCGGCCTCCTGACGACAAATTGCGTACTTCTTGTCCAGGCGCAAATTGGCACCCAACATCACAGGTGGCTGCCGAGGTGGTATCGCATGGCCAGCACTGGCAACCGGGACAGGCGATTGTTGTTCTGAATCCGCGTTGCGGGGTTGTTGTGGTGGATAGGAGGAAGGGCCTTGTCGCAGCCACGGTAGAGGGTTGGTCCTGTTCAGATGATACAGATGAGCTGGAAGATAAAAGTCGCCACCACCACGTGCCTCTTCGTAATCCGCCGTCTGTGGGATACTGCCGAGAGACGACATCCTTCCATTGGCGGCGGCGCGATTCATCTTTCTCTTGAGCGACTTTTGCTTTCTCGATCGATCCGTCACGGTAGCATCTCGAATGGCATGTCCCACCTTTTCCCGACACTGACTCGGTTTCATCACATACCAGACTTCGTTGTCGTCTTGCTTCAGAAAGCGTCCCCCGTTTTCATGCACTCGGCGGACGATCGACATGACAATGTCTGACTTGACCGACCTGGCAGTGGCAGTGATATACCCTGGAATGACGTTGGCGACAATGTCACGGAACTTGCGGTTGCCCACTGCAATCAAGAGAAAACCAACCAACGGAGAAGCAACGGAGAAGTTAGCGTGGGAAGCTTATGCTTTGCTGCTGTCAGAACTGAACAGAACAGAACAGGATGCAGTACTCACCATGGTTAAACGACTCCTTCCCTCGCCCACACAACACATCGTTAGGCAGAATTTTAATCTTCACCCTCTCATTGTCATAATTTGGCTTGGACTCGTCCGTCGCAGCGGCGGGGGTCTTTGCTGGGAGCTTCATCATCATCACTATCGCTCAGCAACAATATTATGAGGTCTCTTTGGTGATACCGTGTTTGGTGTACCTCTTGGTTCGCGCTCTCTACTATCGCGTTCGCTTTGCAGAGTGTCACGATTCTGCTTTTGGTTGAGGAAGAATCAATCCCTCTGAGTAGACTAGTAGTGAAGGTGTGAAGGTAGATTTACGTTGAGTGGCGGTTTTTGATGAGCTTTTTGATGTGTGTTTGCCGCAGTTATCTTCTGGGGCAGCTCGTGTCAAATCATGTCATCGTCAAATAAATAAATGTCTTCTGCGATGTGCGAGGTGAGAATTTTGAGGGGTTGCTTTCTTCCAATGCCGCCGAGTGACGGTGGCTGGTGGCTGGACCGAACTTCTAGTAGGTTCCGCAACGATCTTTCTTGGGTCATTCAAAGTCACGGTAGCAGCAAATGTCGCGTACTCATTAGATTTTTCACGACTGTCGCAGCTTTATCGACTTAGAGCATGACATTTAGCAGTGGACTTAACAACGGACTATTTTACCGCGGCTTTCGTGGCTTCACCGCGACCTTAGAGCGACTATCGATTACCGTGACTTTGAGGCTTTTGCTATTCTTTCGACTTATTCGCCGAAACCTTGTGCATCTGGGCCTGGTGGCTGCGCGAAGCAGTGATTTGGCAAGCGACTGAGTCACTCAGTGGCGCTCCTGAGTAGCTACCAGTAGCTATGCATTCGTAGTCTGGCTAGCTAGTTACTGAGTGACAATCACTCATTGACAGTTAGTTTAATTAATTTTTAAAAGAACACCGGGCAGACAGAAGCCGTCTCTTCTAGTGATAACACCTGTTCCTTGTTGATCTTCAAGACGTCATCATATGACGCAAAAGCTCGCCATTAACGTGACCAAGAACGGATCAAGGTTGGCATCAAATCTACTGTTGGCATGAGATTTTGTAGCACGACACGAGAGGGACGGGACACCCCTCCGCCCGAGAGTTTCTTCTCACAATCCAATATCTTACTAGTAGATAACAAACAAATAACAAACAACAACAAAGCACAAAACAACTGTCTAAAATCATGTCTGAAACCATTATCATTTTCCAAGACGCTGTGGCCGCCGCCCTCAAGCGGTTGGACACGGCAAAAGAAACTCTGGCATCCATGGGTATCGAGGAGACGGAAATGCAAGCCCTGCACGATGAAAAGGTATGCCTCGAGCATGAAATTGTTGCCTTGCAGAGCGAAAAGGACATACTCTCGGCCCAAGTCAAGGCTCTGAGGAAAGAGGTGGCTTCGCTCGTGAGCAGCGAAGATATCCAAATGGAGCTCGAAGACACGCAGCTGGAGGATACCCAAGTGTCCTTCTTCACCCAGGCGCCCGACGAAACGAATGACGACGACGACAACGAGGAGGAAGCCGCTAAGGACGACGACGAAGAGGCCAACGACGAAGAACTCGAAGATACGCCGGTGGAGGATACCCAAGTATCCTTCTTCACTCAGGCGCCCAACGAAGCGAATGACGATGACGACAACGAGGAGGGAGCTGCCAAGGGCGAGGACGAGGAGGAAGCCGTCAATGATGAGGAGGAAGCCGTCAATGATGAGGAGGAAGCTGCCAAGGTTGAGGCCGAGGACGAACGCGAAGAGGCCAACGACGAAGAACTCGAAGACGGAGAGGCGAATAATGAGCCCAACGGTGATGAGCCTCGCCACGTGGATGACATGGCTGATGTTCAATATAACAACGAGGAACGCGAGCTCGCCAACGAGGAAAACATGCTGCGGGTCGAGGAAGGAAGTGATAACGAAGACGAGGACGAAGTCGAGGAAGCTGGCAAAGATGAAGAAGTACATGGCCAGGCAGCAGAAATCTGCAACGCGGAGATCGCGGACACCCCGCCAAAGGGGCGCAACGAAACGGGAGCTGGCCCCCCCAGCGAAGGTAGCATGGACAGCCGCGAGGATGAACCCGAGAACGACCCCACCACCACCCCCGCAGATGAGACGGTCGATACTCACACAATGACGTCGGGAGAGCCGGCAAAGGAAGGAGAGCCAGCAAAGGACGAAGCGCCCGCCCCGGAACAACAGGGCGGCGAAGACGATATTGCCCACTCCCAAATCTCTCAGATCACAATGATGACCGTTGACTGTCACTCTGTCTGCCGCCCATCCGCAGCAGAAGATCACAAAGAGGAAGCCCCCGACGATGAGGACGACGAGGATGCAGCCCCGATGTCCCAGATCACGATGATGACCAACGACGCGGTCGCCGCCAACAGCAAGGAAGAAGAGGAAGAAGTCGAGGCAGACGAAGATGCCCCCCTTTCACAGCTCACGATGATGACTGACCTCGTAATCGAAGCGGCCGGTGCCAACGACGACGAACCGGTAGCAGGAGAAGACAGAGAGGCGGCTGCATTTGCCTTTGAGAATGTGTCGGTGGTCGAACGACAGAGCCGTGGTTCTTTGGGCGGTCTTTCGGTTGCGTCCAGGACAACAACATCTTCTGGGAGGCGACGACGCGCACACAAGGCTTTTGTGTATTCTCCGAAGAAGTGGCGCCGTATGATCCGTACGCAACGCCTCAAATCCATCATCATCAAGCCCTGAACGCCTCAAATCAAGGCCCTGAATGCCCGTTAATGCCAGTTAATCAAAACCAGAATAGTTCACGATATTGCACGTAGCCTAATTTCCGTTCCAAAGCCCGGAGCATGGGGCGACCGAAGGTACCGGTAGCAGAACTTCAGTTGAACTTCAGTTATCTTCTCGATGAACCCAATCTCCAAGAAAAGAACTCCGCATTTGTATGACCATACGGCTGGAATAAAATGTGGGAAATGTGGAAAGGTTGGCCCCAGTTTGAAGAAGTGCCTCTGTGGCAAAGCCTACTGCTGCGGCAAGGAGTGCCAGAGAGATCAGTGGAGCAGCCATCAGTGGAGCAGCCATCGAGCAGATCACAACAGAATCATTGAAGAAGAGTCTTCCAAGTGGGAATGTGTCGACTGAGAAGAAAAACGAGTTCCGGGTTGGGGATCTGATTGCGAGAATAAAATCCGATTTTTCGGGAACTTGGTTGTTGTGTTTGACGGAACAAAAGATAGATGGTGGGCCCGGTTGCTTGACTCTCTCCTGCCGGCGCCCGCATCAAGTTTGCAGCGGTGTAGTGTCAAATTGGCCGGGTGACAAGACGTGTAGCGGGAGCGACGAGGAGTGTGTCGTATCCAAGAAGAACGAAGCGTCCAGCTTGTTCTTATTGCCATTCTTGTGATGGTTGTAGTTGCCATATTAGTCTAGTAGTTGTTGGATATTATTTATCCTCAGACACATTCAATGGAAGATAGATGGTCTCTTGTTTTGAGTTACGAAGAGTCTAGCTTGTTCTCCTGACTGATCTGAACTCTCCCTTGCCTTTGATGGAGGTGTCTACTATCCTATCGGTATGGTTGGACGTTGGTTGTGAAAGGTGAAAGTTTGTGCTCCGTCTCGAACTCACAACGGAAAGATCGCACCCCCCCCTACTTTCAAAGATCCAAAGATCTAACCCCCCAATAAAAGATCCACTACCGAAGCGGCACTTTTCGAAGGCGACCACGGCAAACGAGACCAAGATGACAACGTCGCACGTCGTATGGTACTACTAGTAGCTAGCAGCAACCAAAACCAACCACACCAAGGGATCTAAAAGCCGAGAACAAAAGAAGGAGAGAGATTGATAGAGATGACAACGTTGAAGCCACCAAAACCAACCCATCAATATCAGTATTCGTACAGATCCCTGTATCTATCTGCCATTGGATGGATCCAACTCATTGCTTACTGGTCCTACTATGTTCAGTTTCCCGGTCTCTTGAGTTCCTCCGGTATTGAACCAGTCCATCGCGTCTTTTCTCGAGCCGCTCCGTCACTCCATCAAGCATGGATTCAATCGGGACAAAAAATTGACGAAGATTCCTTGTGCGAACTCTTGGCTCTTTCTGGCATGATCCTGGCGGCACTGATTGCTTCCGGTTGGTGCCAACATGCCGTTTTATTTGCTGCCAATGTGGCCATTTACGGATTACTGGTTCGAACGGGTGGAACCTTTTACTCCTTTCAATGGGACACGCTCTTGCTCGAGACCACCACCGTAACTTGTCTGACTTATGCACCCTGGTGGCGATTCCGACCTGTCGACAACGACCAGTCACCCGTGGCGGCCATTCCCCTTCGATTTCTTCTGTTCAAACTCATGTTCATGTCCGGCATTGTCAAGTTGCAAGCGCATTGTCCCACGTGGGAACACCTCACGGCATTGGAATATCACTTTGCCACCCAGTGTCTTCCCGGACCCTTGGCATGGCATGCGCATCAGCTGCATCCCTTTTTACTCCGATTGGGTGTCGCCATTACGCTGTGGATCGAACTTCCCGCCACACTGCTCTTGGTGTTACCCTTGAAGTCCGTGCGACGCGTGGGAGCCCTGCTGCAACTGTCCCTCCAAGTCTTGATTATTCTCACGGGCAATTACAACTTTTTCAATCTACTGACCATGGCGCTGTGTATACCTGTTTGGGAAGAAGAAGAACAACAAAACAACAATAATAATACTGATGATGCTCGGGCAAACAAGAAACAAACGACAACAACCATACTGTGGGTCCTAGTAGAGCAACTTTTCTGTTGGACATTTCTCCTCGGCACATTCTTTTCCATGTTTCGGATAGTTCATGTCGGGCCAGATCAGAACCTCAATATTGTTCTCTTGCAAGATTCCATGTGGATCCAGCCACAAGTCTTTCTTCCGTGGGTGCCCGGTGGCACCCTAGTTTTGATTGCCGTAACGACATTGGTTACTACTACTACTCCAAGACCATCCAAGATATTCCACGGTCTAGTCTGCTTTCTGGTGGTGGGCATTGTGGCACTCCCCATCTTTCATCAAATTCCTCTCGGCGACAACCAAACTCTTCGACCGGGACCGTGGTTTCGCACATACATCCAACCCTATTGGCTAGTCCATGGCTATGGCTTGTTTCGAAGAATGACGGGGGTGGGGACTGTGCCACGAGGAGCCACGGGATGGGCTGGATTACCACCGTCGGCAGTGGCTCGACCCGAAATTATTCTCGAAGGATTGTTTGCTGTTGACAATGACGAAGGAGAAAAAGAATGGCATGAACTCGACATGTTCCGGTGGAAACCGGGGGCCGTGAATGCCATGCCACGGCAAATGGCACCCCACCAACCTCGACTCGACTGGCAAATGTGGTTTGCCGCGTTGGGGAACATTAACCACAATCCATGGTTGGTTCATTTGATTCAAAAAATCCTCGAGGGATGTGAGCCCGTCATGGATTTGGTAGGCGCTGCCAGTCCATCCATGAAACAGTTGCAGAAGATACGAGGCAAGCTCTATCACTACGATTTTACCCGGCTCAATACAACCTGGAGTCGGACCATACCCGGAGTGGAAATCTTGCCTCCGTCAGATGACAGCAATTTGTTGGTTCCGTCCAAAGTGTGGTCGCGAAAACTGGTTCACGAATATCTGCCACCCGTTGGGACAAAGGAACTCAAGGAGTTTCTGCGATTGCATGGCTACAAGCGCTATTGTGTCGACCCCAAGCAGCGGTGCGCTCGCCATCACGCAAACCCGTGGTGTCCTATTGCCACAAGCATCCGTCAATTTCGAATCTACCTCTTGATTCCCTCCACTTTGGTTCTGTTGGTTCTATCGAGGTTGTGGCGACGTCAACGACTTGTCCCGCGACAAGACTCACCGGTGACTCACAAGCAGAAACGAGGAGATAGTTTGGAAGAAAAGAAGAACCAATAGAGAAAAGGATAGCTCGTTGGACGAGATAAACACTCTCTGTCGCTTTGCAAATGGGAACGAGGATTCCATTTGGCATGAGAACCATCCTGCAAGTTGCAGGCGAAAGAGGAAACGTTGCAGCTGGGTGTTGCAGCACAGTGTGTCGATTGGGGGACAAGGCAGATGGAGCATATTCAATTTTAACCAAATCTCGGTCCATGTATGTGTACGACCCATACAAATATGTCCAAGGTTTGAATCTTGAACGAAGGGCGCAGCCTTTTCATCCCATTCGGTCTATGCATAATCTCACGCAATCAGGCCATCTTGGCACTGATTCTTACGGCTACATCCACAGCAAATCCATACACGTGTACTCACTATTTGTAGAGGAAAACTACCTCTAGTGTGCTAATTGAAAATCTGGACCAAGCGACTGCCTTGGTTACACGCCACGGACCATCTTGAAAAGATTCTCTCCTGCGGTGGTCTCGTTTCCCTCTGCAAAACGCATCTTCAAATCAGATGAACTATCGCTGTACGTGGCAAAAGCCAATTGGAGAAGGCGATTTTTCGATTGCCTCTGTCAGGGGCTCAGTGCAACTGCTCCAACTGACGGGAAGGAAAGCTCAATTGTTTCTCATCGCGGCATTGGTGCTGAGACGCAAACACGGACTGGGACCAGGGCAGCAAGACCAGTGGATCATGGAGGAAGATGACAGCATCAGGGTCGTCAGCTACTACCGGTAACAGTTGGGGGATCCAAGCTGGGAACATGCCCATTGGTGACTTGAGTGACTGTCACTCTGATGGTGCTATGGTAGGGTGGGGGCTTTCGAGAGGGGACAAAGGCAACAGAAACGAACATTTTGCAAATCCAATTTTACTACTGACTGTATCCAATTTTCTTACTTTTGGCTGCACCAGCCCCATCATAATATGACAACACGAACGACATGTATTTGTCTCGTGCCACCCCAGATTGCTCCATTGCAAACCCTGCGGCTCAAGAACAGAATGGCTCTTTCTCACCAATTCTCCCCATGTTCGACCACAATAACACAAGTCACTGGAAAGGACACAGGGTCTCCTCTATCCAAGTCAAACTTGGGGTCGGGCACTGTATCAGGGGGGTAGTTGAGGGCTCTCAGAAAATGATTCTCAATGCGGTTGGCGCTAATGCCCACAACAATGCCCGTATTTGTCACAGCCACGGCCAGCACCCACAACCGCTCTGATGCCGTCCATCCAGCAGCAGGAACATACTTGTAGGCACAGACCCTGACGTGGTCACCCGACCGAATCTCTGGGATTTTCCAATGGTTTCCCGGCTTCCCGTGGGGGAATATGCCGTCGCAGCGTGCTCTCTTAGGGCTTGATTTCAAAATCAGTGGGCTTATCGGAAAAATCCATGAATGGGACATTTGTCTTGACATAGACTGTGCCATTCTCAACTCTTGTGGATCCACAGTCTTTGCGGTGCATTGGCCAATGCTGTTTCTGATGTTCCTTGGAGCAATACCACGCAACTTGGCATCGGCAGCTAGCCCGCTCTTGGCATACCGGTACAGCGC
The DNA here is from genome assembly GCA_903772945.1 of Seminavis robusta. Classification (NCBI taxonomy): domain Eukaryota; phylum Bacillariophyta; class Bacillariophyceae; order Naviculales; family Naviculaceae; genus Seminavis; species Seminavis robusta. Next base: position 3,044 of record CAICTM010002680.1, on the reverse strand, counting down.
AATACTGATCGTACTGCTGGACTTCCAAACAGAACTCACTAAAATCCATCAAATGTCCTGTACCTGCCATGTCGTGGACCGTAGCCCCCTCTTCAAAGTCAAAGTTGGGATCGTTCAGTTTCCAAAATGTATTTGTACTGTCCATTCTCAATACACCAGTGAATGTTCCTACACCACGAAAATGTTGGTATTCTGTCTTAGGCAAGGTAGACCGACCCCATGCACATTCCCCGCAGCCACAAGGGTGAAGAGTCACTCCCGTCGGACTAGAGGGAGGGCTAGGAGGAGGACTAGAAGGAGGACTAGAAGGATCGGACATGATGTTGACGTTGCTGATCCACAAGGTACACGATACCACCAGTACCGTACCACTGCAGCGTAACCCAATACTATTCGAGAGAGCCTTTGGCACTTCTATCCCAGGTACGGTACCTACCTCCTTGTTTCGCTTGACTCGAGTAACTCGGTTCTACTATCTTCTTTCTGGTGCTCTTAAAAAAAGAAATTGTGAGAGTTGCTGAAGATCCATCACAGTCTCCGTTCTTTTTCGTATGGCTCGCTCGCAAAATTTTTCGCACGATTTTGGCCCGAACACAAACGGCTGCCAAACGTACCGGATGTACGGTATGTCATTACGGTACCGTAGCTTGTGGCACACGGTACCGTACCGGTACCCCTGGCATAGAGGCAAGAGGCAAGCTACCAGGGCAACTGGAACTCGAAACAACGGAGTAAATGACTTCTAATAAAGAGACCTGCGCAGGATGACATTCATAGAAGCCACCCTCCAAAGACCAATTCAAAGAATCGAATCGAATCGACTCGACTCCCATGAAGTACACGTACGATGTAGCTACCAGTGCCAGTACGTGTACCACTGTTGAGAGATCATCGAAATACCTCCCTACATGATGAAAGGCGCCCCCGCCACAAACAAGCCCTTCACTTCCTACATCAGAGTATTACCCATGAATACTTACGAGGTCGCGACACCCTTGCACTACGCTAAAAGCTAGTGTAAAGATCTTTCGAGTGTTCTTGAGTTTGAGAGAATGAAAGTTATGAGAGAGATTAGAAAGCTATGAAAACTAATCAACGAGAGAGATCATCATCAAGGGATCGTAGATCTGGCCTCCCGCGGGAGACTATAAAGTGTGATAGAGTAGGTTGCGGTAGTAATCCTACGTATCTCCACGATCCTAAAACGGAACGCGTGGAAGGTTTGTCTAGCATGGATCTAGTAGCGTGGAAGTACTCCACACTTGCTAAATATCTAGGGCGATGTTTCATCATCAACCTAGTATGACTAGAGCGGTCATTGAGAACCCTGTCTCGAATTACTATTCACCAGAGACTCAGTCATGAGTCGAACTCAAACCCTATCTAGGATCGAGTCGCGAATAAGGCTAAGAGCCGTGTATTGCATTCGCCCCCTGACAAGGGGCGCGACAGCAGTCGGACAAGGAGAACATATGATTTAAAGTGCGGGGCACTCTCATGAGATTTGGATGTAGACATGTGCATCGCACGATGGCAATCCTACAAGGGGATCAGGCCTTGTATGGGTGTATATACCTTATGTTCGAAGTCTGGTAGACTGTGCCGCCATTGGCGGTAGCATGTCGGAGCCGTACAGTGCCATTGTCATTGACTCGGTCTATAGTGTAAGGACCTTTGTACTTTGGCTGACCGTACTTGCGGTGCTGATACTGTTGAATCATTACGGTATCGTTGACATTGTATTGATGAGGGACACGCGTCGCGTTTTCCCTATCGTTGTTCTGTTGGATTAGTCGTTGGCGACGTTCCTTGATGTACTTCCAGTTGGCTTCGAAACGGACGTTGTGAATCGCGTCACGATTGAACACGAGCTGCGCAGGCGTTGTACGCAACGTGGTATGAATCGTGGCGTTCATTGCAAAGCGAACCGCCGTGAGGACTCCATCCCAGGATCCATTCACGAGGTCGTCTTGGCACTTGATGTTTTGAACAGCGATCAAGTTGCGTATGGTCTGATGAGCAGGCTCGACCATAGAGTTGGCCTGAGGGTTACGCGTAGTGATGAACTTGCGACGAAGTTCATATTCATCCCGGAGTGTCTTTTTGACCTCTGCGCGGAACTCACGTCCTCTATCCATGATAACCTCAGCAGGCCATGGATACCGAGTAAGCCACGTTTGTTCTAGGACGATGGCTACTTCGTCTTTGCTGCCTTGGAGCAGATCTCGTCAATATCGAACCATTCGGTTACGGTGTCAATCATTGTCAAGCAAATGAAATGTGTTGCAGGAATTTTTTTTCTTGTGATCCCCGACTTTGTAAGGACCTATCAGGTCAATACATAGTCTTTCCCAAGGATCTCCTCGCAAGTCCTTGGAGGAAGCAATCCCAACTTACGCGTCTTGGGTTTGTTCATTTGGCAGCTCTGGCAACGCTGACATAAGGACTGCACAGTCTTGCGCAAACCTTTCCAGGTGTAGTGTCGGCTGATGGTCAGTTCTGCGCGAGTCTCGCCAGGATGCATCAGTACACCATGGTTCCATTCGACTAGCTTCTTCCTGCATAGTCTTAGGTACAACGATCTTATCGTCCTTAAATACTAAGTCGTAAGACTTAACCCCTCTGGGGAAAGATTACTCCTTGTAGTCGTTGCTTTGCTATTTTCCCTTTTTTCTGCTCCATATATCCACAAGTCAACGTTATCTTCCTTAGTGCAGGAAGCCCTAAGAAATGTACTAGGTATGCCGATAAGATGTCCTGATGCCTATAAACATAAATTATCTCCCACCATAAGATCCTCGCTCGCTACTGTTCTGTTATCCAAATGCCCCTAAGACATGGAGTTTACTCAAAAGATACTCCATCTCGCTCTCTCGTACTCCTGTCTGACGCGCAAACGCTCTCGTCATCCTCGCCACGCACATGAGCACACGACAGCACCTTATGAGCTCGATGAAAAGAGAAGAAACATACCGCAACCCGGAAAACCGGCACCGCTCCACGTCGATCCATCCTCGCTCGCTACCGACAATCTACACTCTCTC